>PVKC010002626.1:0-42725 GCA_004027635.1 Crocidura indochinensis
AGGAGGGAGATTTGGGACAATGGTGATGGGAACGTTGCACTGGTGATGGGTGGTGTTCTATACATGACTGAAACCCAAGCACAATTATGTATGTAATCAAGGTGTTAAAATAAAAAAAATTAAAAAAAATTATATGATCATATCAATAGACACTGAGAAAGCATTTGCCAAGGTCCAGAATCCATTCATGATAAAAACTCTCAATTAGGTGGGAATTGAAGGAACTTTTCTCAATATTGTCAAAGCCATTTATCACAAACACACTGAAAACATTATACTCAATGGGGAAAAATTAAAAACCTTTCCACTAAAATCTGGCAGAAGGCAAAGTTTACCCCTCTCTCCATTTATATTCAATATAGTGCTGGAAGTACTTGCCATAGCAATCAGTCAAAAAAAAATCATCAAGTGCATCCACATAGGAAATGAAGAATAGATGTTCTCAGTGTTTTCAGATGACGATAATATATATAGAAAATAAAGCTGTGAGAAACAATAGACTTGTATAGTAAAGTGGCAGACTAAACTGTTAATATGCCAAAATCCATGGCTTTTCTATACACAAATAATAACAGAGAGAAAAAGATATTTAAAAAATTTTATTCACAATTGTGAGTTATAAAATCAAGTAACTAGGTGTCCACTTAACAAAGAGGTGAAAGAGCTCTAAAGAAAATCACAAAACATTGCTACAAGAAATATATGAGGTTATAAGGAAATGGAGATTTATGCTCATTCTTTGAGAGGATTAACATAATTAAAATATCAATACTTCCAAAAGCATTGTACATATTTAATGCTATCCCTATAAAAATCTCCACATCATTTTTCAAAAAAGTGGATCAGAAACTCCTGAAATTCTTATGGAGAAATAAACGTTCACAAATAGCTAAAGCATCCTTGGCAAAAAATAAATAAATAAATAAATAAATAATATATTTTAAAAAAGATGGGAGGAATCATTTTCCCCAACTTTAAACTGTGCTAAATATCAGTAGTCATTAAATCAGCATGTTATTGGAATTAAGACAGACCCTTAGATCAATAACATAGACTATTTGGAGATTAACCCAGAGGTTTATGAACAATTCATTTTTGATAAAGAAATACAAAATGGAACAAGGAAAGCTTCTACATCAAGTGGTGCTGGTTAATTGGTCAACTACATGAGCCCCCCAAAAGCAACATATCTTATCACCATGCATAAAGGTCAAATCAAAATAGATTAAAGACCTTAATATCATATCATATTTACAATACCCAGAATCGCATTAAATCTGTACAATGCTTTTGGGAGTATTGCCATTTTAATGATGTTGATCCTTCCAATCCATGAGCAGGGTATGTGTTTCCATTTCCACGTGTCCTCTCATATTTCTTAGAGCAGTGTTTTATAGTTTTCTTTGTATAGCTCCTTCACATCATTAGCCAGGTTGACTCCAAGATATTTGAGTTTGTGTTGCACTAATATGAATGAGGTTGTTTTCTTTTTTTTTTGTTTGTTTTTGTTTTTTTGGGCCACACCCGGTGACGCTCAGGGGTTACTCCTGGCTATTCGCTCAGAAATCGCTCCTGGCAGGCACGGGGGACCATATGGGGAACGGGGGATTGAACCGCGGTCCGTCCAGGTTAGCGCTGGCACCTTATCTCCAGCGCCACCGCCCGGCCCCGAGGTTGTTTTCTTAAAGTCCATTTCTTTCCTATCATTATTGGTGTATAAAAAGGCCATTAATTTTTGTTTGTTAATTTTGTATCCTGCCACATTGCTATATGAATCTATTATTTCTAGAAGCTTTTTGGTAGCATCTTTAGGGTTTCTAAGTAGAGTATCATGTCATCTGCAAAAAGAGAGAGTTTGACTTCTTCCTTTCCTATCTGGATTCCCTTGATATCTTTTTCTTGCCTAATCACTATTGCAAGTACTTCCAGGACTATATTGAAGAGGAGTGGTGAGAGAGGACAGCCTTGTTTTGTATCAGAATTTAGAGGGAAGGCTTTTAGTTTTTCTCTATTGAGAATAATATTTGCCATTGGTTTGTGATAGATGGCCTTAACTATATTGAGAAAGGTTCCTTTTATTCCCATCGCTGAGAGTTTTGATCAGGAATGGGTGTTGGGCCTTATCAAATGCTTTCTCTGCATCTATTGATATGAACATGTGCTTTTTATTTTTCTTGTTTTTGATGTTGTGTATTATATTGATAGATTAACAGTGTTAAGTCATCCTTGCATTCCTGGGATGAAACCTACTTGATCATAGTGAATGATCTTCTTGATGAGGCATTGGATCCTTTTAGCCAGGATTTTGTTGAGGATCCTTGCATCTGCGTTCATCAGGGATATTGGTCTGTAATTTCCTTTTTTGGCAGCATCTCTATCTGGTTTTGGTATTAAGGTGATGTTGGCTTCATAAAAGCTATTAAGAGCTTGACCAGGATTGGTAGTGGTTCCTCTTGAAAGGTTTGAAAGAGGGAGCCGGGCGGTGGCGCTGGAGGTAAGGTTCCTGCCTTGCCTCACTAACCTAGGACAGACCGCGGTTCTATCCCCTGGTTCCCCATATGGTCTCCCATGCCTGTCAGGAGCGACTTCTGAGTGAATAGCCAGGAGTAACCCCTGAGTGTCACCGGGTGTGGCCCAAAAACCAAAAAAAGAAAAGAAAGGTTTGAAAGAATTCGTTCATGAATCCATCCTGGCCTGGGTTTTTGTTTTTGGGCAAACTTTTTTGATTACGGTTTTAATTTCTTCAATAGTGATGTGGGTGTTTAGATATGCTACATTCTCTTTATTCAACCACAGGTTATATGAGTTCAAGAATTTATTCATTTCTTCCAGGTTCTCATATTTAGTGGCATAGAGTTTCTCAAAATAGTCTCTAAATACTCTTTGAATCTCTGCAGTATTTGTAGTGACTCTGCCTTTTCATTTCAAATATGGGATATCAAGTTTCTCTCCCTTTCTTTCTTTGTGAGCTTTGCCATTAGTCTATCAATCTTGTTTCTTTTCTTTTCTTTTCTTTTCTTTTTGTTTTTTTGGGCCATGCCCATTTGATGCTCAGGGGTTACTCCTGGCTAAGTGCTCAGAAATTGCCCCTGGCTTGGGGGGACCATATGGGATGCTGGGGGATTGAACTGCGGTCCTTCCTTGGCTAGCACTTGCAAGGCAGACACCTTACTCTAGCGCCACCTCACCAGTCCCTCGTTTCTTTTTTCAAAGAACCAACTTCTGCTTTCATTGATCTTTTGGATTGTTTTTTGGGTTTTGACTTCATTGATTTCTGCTCTTAGCTTTGTTATTTCCTTCTGTCTCCCTAGTTTTGGTTCTTTTTGTTGGTCATTTTCTAATTCTACAAGCTAATTCATTTTCTAATTTTATAAGCTGTGTCCTTTAAAGATACCTATAACATTCTTCCAAGAAGTGGATCCAGCACTTTAGAAATTCATTTGGAACAATAAACACCCTTGAATAACTAAAGCACTCCTTGGGAAAAGAAATATGGGAGGCATTACTTTCCCCAATTTTAAGCTGTATTACAAAGCTCCAGTTCTCTAAACAGCATGGTACTGAAATAAAGACAGCCCCTCAGATCAGTGCAATAGGCTCAAGTAATCAGAGAATGTTCCCCCGACATACAACCACCTAGTTTTTGATAAAGGAGCAAGAAATCCTAAATGGATCAAGGAAAGCCTTTTCAGCAAATGGTGTTGGTACAACTGGTTAGTCAAGTGCAAAAAAGCCAACTCAGATACCCAACTAGCACAATGTACAAAGGTAAAATCCAAATGGATTAAAGACCTTGACATCAGATCTGAAACCATAAAGTATATAGAACAACATGTAGGTAAAACAGTCTATGACAATGAGACTAATGGGATCTTTAAAGAGGAAACAACACTCTCCAAACAAGTGGAAACAGAGATAAATAGATGTGACTATATTAAGTTGAGAAGCTTCTGCACCTCAAAGGAGATAGTGTCCACAATACAAGAACCACCCACTGAGTGGGAGAAATTATTCACCCAACACCCATCAGATAAAGGTCTAATATCCAAGATATACAAGGAACTGACAGAACTTTACAAGAAAAAAAATCTAACCCCATCAAAAAATGGGGAGAAGAAATGAACACTTTGTAGAAGAAAAAATGCAAATGGCAAAATACACATGAAAAGATGCTCCACATCACTAATCGTCAAAAAGATGCAAATCAAAACAACTATAAAGTACCATTTCACACCACTGAGATTGGCACACATCACAAAGAAGGAAAACAAACAGTGCTGGTGGGGATGCAGAGAGAAAGGAACTCTTTTCTACTGCTGGTGGGAATGCGGTCTAGTCCAACCTTTATGGAAAGCGATATGGAGATTCCTCCCAAAACTGGAAATTGAGCTCCCATATGATCCAGCTATACCACTCCTAGGAATATACCCTAGGAACACAAAAATACAATACAAAAATCCTTTCCTTACACCTATATTCATTGCAGCACTTTTTACCATAACAAGCTTCTGGAAACAACCAAGATGCCCTTCAACAGATGATTGGCTAAAGAAACTGTGGTACATATACACAATGGAATATTATGCAGCCATCAGGAGAGATGAAGTCATGAAATTTTCCTATATGTGGATGCACATGGAATCTAATGTGCTGAGTAAAATAAGTGTGAGAGAGAGAGATGCAGAATGGTCTCACTCATCAATGGGTTTTAAGAAAAATAAAAGACACTCTTGCAATAATTTTCAGAGACACAAGAGAGGAGAGCTGGAAGATGCAGCTCACGACATGAAGCTCACCACATAGAGTGATGAGTGCTGTTAACAACTACATCAATAACTATTCTAACAACGTGAATGAAGGAAGGAATTAGAAAGCTTGTCTTGAGTACAGGTGTGGGTGGGGTGGGGTAGCGTGAGGGATATTTGGTACATTGGTGATGTGAATGTTGCAATGATGAAGGGGGATGTTCTTTACATGACTGAAATCATATAACTGCTACCATATTTGTAATCACAGTGTTTAAATAAATATAAAAAACTAAAAAAAAAAACAATATCCAGAATCTGGAAACAATCCAGGTGCCTGACAGCATATGAGTGGCTAAAGAAACCGTGGTACATCTACATAACAGAATACTATGTAGCCATTAGGAAAAATGAAGTCATGAAATTTGCTTAACATGAATGGACATGGAGACTACTATGCCAAGAGAAATTAACCAGAGGGAAAGAAAGACATAGAATAATCTCACTCATTTCGGGAATGTAAGAAACACAGAGATAGTATGTAAATAATACCCAGAGATAATAAAGACAAATGTCAGGAAATCTGGCCCAGGTAGAAAGCTCGCCTCAAAGAGCTGTAAGCATAGCTAGAAAAGGGTCTATGAGAATAATGATAGTTAGAACTGATCGCACTAGACAAGAACCCAGCACTAAATATTGTGAAACTTATAGGCAAGACAACCCTCCTTAACAGTAGTACAAGGTAAAGTGTCAATTAGGGGAGAGAGAGAGAGAGAGAGAGAGAGAGAGAGAGAGAGAGAGAGAGAAGCAATATGCCTGCCCTAGAACAAAGTAGGGGGTTGGGGATGGAGGGAAATGGGAGATATCAATGACAGGAAGGGTGCACTGGTGAAGGATAATGTACATTTTAACGACTGAAACCCAACAAGGAACAATTTTGTAACCAAAAATTTTAATTTAATTATTTCTTAAATAAACCAATTTATAAAAGAAAAAAAAAGATGGGAAATAATGCTACTCTCTTTAAAATCTAGAAAGACAAAGAAATAATCTTGTGTTTGAAGCCTCCAAAAAAGAAAAAACTTGATTTCTGATTTTCAAAACTATACAAAAATAAGAATTATCTGAAACCTCTAATTTTGGGGAAGCAATTGTTTACAATGAAAGTTGTAACACATTATTAAATAATTACTAAGTAATACAGATTATTTCATCTAAGAATAATCTACCTCAATAATGTCAATTTGCCCATCTATGTCTAGAACCAAGTTTAGACAACTTAATTTTTTAAAAACATTTGGCAGTTAGGGGCCATAGTATAGCACAACGAGTAGGGTGCTTACCTTGTTCACTGCCTACTTATGTTCAATTCCTGGCATCCTTTATAATCTCCCCTGAGACTTGCAAATATGATCACTGAGCACAGAACCAGGGCTAAGCCCAGGACACAGCTGAATATGGCTCAAAGCAAAACACAACACATTTGACAGCTAAGAAGTATTAAATATAAAGATTTGGGGGCTATTTGTTTTATTTTCAAGTTTTCTTTATTCAAGGTTTACATTTGATAATTAAATGTTTGTATATAGAAAAATTATTTTCTTAATAATTGCAATTATATTAGATACTATTTTATCCCCTATAATTATAGGTAAAATATTTGTTGATAACTGTAATTGTTTTTCCTTAACAACTTTCAAATATGTGATGCAGTTTTTGGTAGTTAGAATAATTATACTGTATATTATTACATTTATATATTTTATAGCAGAGTATGCTCTTTTATCATCATCTCCAAGTTTCCTCAATTTCTTTTCCTGAAAATCACCATTCTACTCTTTTTCTGTGACTTTGAACTTTTTAATAATCTTAATATAAGTAGATTCTACACCTGTTTTGATTTATTTTATTTAGCATGATGTCTTTAAGCTTCATCTATATTGTCAGCAAAAGGCAAAGTTTTCATTCTTTTTATAAACTAGTTGCGTAACAATTTTGTATTTGTGCTCATGCTTGTGTTCCACATTTCTATCTATTAGTCTATCGAGGAAAATTTATGTTGTTTAAACTTCATGATCATCTGAATGATAAGTTTTAAAAAATAAAATAAGTGAATTTCCGGGTATTGGAACCTTTCCACAGATGTCTAATGGCATTCTGCTGTCTTTCTCTCATGCTTTCCTCATCTGTACATTTTTTCTGTCTTCTGAGGAGCATAATGCTTCATATATATTCTAATTCATAAATGAGTTTGTCAGTATAAAGAATGTATAAGACTTTGAAGTTGGAATTCTAGGATTTACTATAAATGCATTCTTATGCAAATTCACTCATTCAAGTTCTAAGTTTATTTAAACTGAGATAATAATAAATACTATGGCAGTTGTGACATAAATATGTACAACATGTACAAACTCATTAAACATTAACAGTGAATACTGGATACCTGTGATTTAATTCAATGACTTCATCATTGGAGTGGAAAAAAGACTTTTGCAAAATATCATCTAATTAGCAGTCATGTCACTTATTAATACAAAATTTTCTTTGTATGCAGATTAGTTTGGATGTGAGTAGGAGGCCAGTAGATCTTTCCTGGATAAACATATCAATGTGTCATATGCATTAGACATCTTCAATGTGTTCAGTGGTACAGTAGGTCTTGGAGTAGGGTGTGTGTGTATGTGTGCACATGCATGTGTGTGGAGGGTACAAATGGATGAATGAAGGGAGTAGTTTTTTTCCCCCACAAAGTATTTACTGTGTCATGGAACATTTGTGCTTCTTCTTCCAGAATTGTTTAATTCCCTACAGGTCTGATCTTCACCTGTGGATAGCTGGTGAATGAGTTTTGAGTTACAGAAATTAACTAGAAATAAGCTAAAAAATTTCCCCCAGTTACATAATGACTATATAATTTGAGTGCTTTTTTGTTGTGGGTCTACCAGAGTATCTTTACAATACTGGGATGCTGCATGCCAGCCAGTCCATTAAATATTTCCCCTACTTTTCTCCTGTCCACATGTATAGAAAAGTTGAATGCTGCTGCTATGTATCACCTTGTGCTCTGAGTCAAACAAAACACTTTTGAACATATTTAGGGCTGTTGGTTCAAAGATACTTGAACTCTAGTGATGCTGCTTGGGAAGTAACCTGCTGTATTTGTGAACTAGATGATAGGAATAAAACTGATTCTCTTTCATCCAAGAAAATTTTTTCACCAACCTACTGAGCAACCATAAAAGACCATTTCAAGTACTACTGAGCAGTCACTTCTCACAAATGGATATAGGTTTCTGATGTATATAACATAATTACCTATGTTCTTAAGTTCTGACAGTCTCTTTCCTCTATCAAGGTGATTTTCCCATACAAAATGTTCTAGGCTTTAGTCAACCAATTTAAGTAGCTATAGGGGGTAGACAGTGGGTGGAACTTGCTACTCTAAATCAAAAGTAGAGCCATTTCACTGACATCAAATATGAGTGACAAACAGGTCATTCAGGCTAACATGTTTCTAATTAAAACTCTAAATGCATCAAAAATTTCTGACCCAAATAGCAAACCACAGTTCCTGCTGCTTAATGAAAGCAAAATTCTTACTATTCAATGCTTTCTAGTTTAATGTTCATTTATTTAAATAAAGGTCCATTTTCACTGCTGATTGTCTCCCACTGAAAAAATAGTGGGAAACAAAATTCATGTGATGTTACTCTTGTGTGAATCTCCAACTTTTTAAAATTACCTGCATCAGTATGATGAATAGACCAGGAGGTGTTGATAACAGCTCATTTTTATGCCATGGGTAAGAAGCAACTGTACTCTTAAATGGTTATAATATTGTCTTGTACTTAAAGAACTGCACATTCTTTGTTTGTTGTCATTATCACAGTTAGTCCTACAGAGAGGATACATAAGAACATCTAACTCAATTCATCTAGCTCAATTGTCTGGTCCCCCTCCTATTTCTGCTAATGTCACAGAGGTATTAACCAGGACAGGGCTACATGGATAATATCAGCAGTCATTAATTTCCTTTGGAGCATAGTGGAGGAACCAAGTAATATTTCTGCTAAAAAGATGACAGCAGTGGGTGAGGGCTGCTGGTTTTTTTGATAGCAAGTGAGAAAGGGGGGAGGGCACTTCCCAATCTACTTGCACAAGGGAAGACTCAGAGTTTCCATCCTTGTAGTCTAAATTTACCTGAGAGAATATAGCTATATATACCAGTATATATATAGAATATAGCTATATATACTATATATAGCTATATTCTCTCAGGTAAATTTAGACTACAAGGATGAAAACTCTGAGTCTTCCCTTGTGCAAGTAGATTGGTCTGAATATTTATACTATTCGGACCATTTCTGTTGGAGGGTGTAGGAGGTGATGTTGTGCCTACTGTAGTTCATGCAAAAAGGGGAATATAACCTCTCTTTCTACTCATGCCAGGTATACGACCAAATAATTTTTCATAAGTGGCAGCAAATACAAAGCACATCACAAAGAACAAGAATAACCAGAGCTGGCGAGGATGTGGGGAAAAAGGACTCTTATTAACTGATACTGGGAATGTCATCTAGTCCATCCTTTCTGGAAAAAAAAAATAAGGGTATTCCTTAAAAAAAAAAACTCTTGAAATGGCACTACCTTCTTTACGATCAGGTTATACCCTAGAAACACAAAAACAATATAAAAATGCCCTCTACACTATGTTCATTGCAGTACTATTTACAATAACCAGAGGCTGGCAGGGAAGTGTAGGTGGAAGGAAGAGGGCAACAAGGTTGTGAGAAGGAAACTGGTGGCATTGGTGGTAAGAAATGTGCACAGGTGAAGGTTTTTATATACTACATGACTATAACTCAACCATGAACAACTTTATCTGTTAAAAATAAATGTGATTTAAACAGTCTTGTGTTTAAATTTTAAAAAAAAGTGAGATTCCTTAATTTTTTAAGAGAACTAATGAAAAAAGCTAAAGAAAAAAGAGCAAAAAAGAGAGAAATGTTGTTATAATGGAATAACATTTTAAACAGCACTATAATAAATTGTACAATAAAAACCACAAGATGAACAAGAACTGAAGTTACATGTGACACAGTTAATGGACATGAAAAGAAATATATTTATGTGCAGGGCCATATACAGCTGAGTTCAGGATTTATTCTAGTTTCAGAGGTTATAACTGGTGGGTCCAGTGAACCACATGGAGTGTCAGTAGTTGAATCTTTGTCAACTGCATGCAAAGCAAGTGTCTTGCCTTAGTTTGTTATCTCTCTAGTCCTCCAGAAAGAAGTCTCAATAGAAGATGTTAATCTTGTAAGGCTTTACATAATGGTAGAATCTTTCTACAAACAAAAATGAGAATATATCAAGAAATGTAAACAAATGGTATATAGTAAACTGCACACAGAGTGTGGAGGCATGAAAAGGCAGGGAAGGGTTTCCTGCAGAAAGGGAATTGTCTCACTGATATCTAAGATAAAGGATAAGTGAGGAAAGACTGGGAGAGGTAAGACAGTGGAGTGAGGGGTTTTTCCAGTTTCCCACTGAGAGCTTAGATTTGCCAATCAGTAGAAGTCCATTAAAACTTGGCAGCAGGTCTTATTTCACTAATATCAGCAAGATGCAAATCAAAATAATAAGATATCAGAGACTGGCACACACCAGAAAGAACAATCAGTGCTGGTGTGGATGTGAAGAGAAAGAATTTTCAATCACTACTGGTGGGGATGCTGACTGGCCCAGCCTTTTTTAGAAAACAAATGGCTACTTTTCACAAAAAGCTGAAGACCCTGATCTTGATGAGTCATTAAGCCATCAATTAATGAGTAAGTGTCACAGAATGGCCTCAGATGCTGTAAAAATAACTCATGATTCTTTAACTCAGCAGACCAATTCTCCGTTTCACTGTAGGGTAACATCATACCTTGTTGCTTTTTTAAATGATAGTAACTGAATGTTTTTAGAGTAGTGTTAAAAAAAAGTAATTCAAATTAGAAACAATGCATAGTTTATTTCTGTGAATTAAAAGATAGGACTATATTATAAGTCCAGAGTTCAATGGATACTATCGGAAAAAAATGTTATATGGTGCTTCTGTATGTATGTCATCATATGTAACAGAGTCATACTATATTTAACTTTTGGGTATGAAGTGGGAAACAGTTAATACAGATCTTACAAAATTATGTCCCATTGTTGAAGAAGTACAATTCATTTGAGTTATCAGAATGCAAGAAAATTAAACTTTCTGACCATGACTAAAGCAGCAGTAAATTTAATACCTGAAACATGATTAATTCACATTGCAATTATGTTTTTAATTAAGTTACACTTACTTTATATTCTAATTTCTAAAAATATATTAAATACTTCATGCTTTATAGACTCAATTATCTATGCTGATAGCTTCTGCTTTGAAAAAGGTTGAATTTGACCGCTGCTATTAATTCTTTACTTTAGAGAAAATCTCTGATGGGTAGTGGCAGCAGAATTTTACAGCTGCTTTTTAATTTCTGATTCTTCTACTAATGACTCATACTGTGCTACTTGTATCTGAAGCTCAATGCCAATTTTTTGTTTTTCTTTTTATGGAACACCCTGTGTGCTATAAATGAATAAAAAAAAAGGTCCTGAAATTGAGATGGAGAGGACATATAGGCATGCCAATGCCATTTTTAAACTAACTTTTATTTTAATATTTTATTTTCATTACTTATGGATTAAAATTGTGATCAAGTAAATTGTCTTCATGAGTATGAGATCATACTGAAAAGTTTTCGATAGTATTATCAAATAATTTTTATTAAAAATGATGAAACAAACTAATTTAATCAACATAATTTGTCGCAGTAATATAATCTCAAGTTTTGTTTGTACTAATTTTAGGAAATATTAATTTTTAATATAATTTTATTGGACAAAATATTAATTTTTAATGTATTTATTTTCAAGTAGTTACTATTTTTAAGTACTGCAATGAGTCTCCCTTAATTTCTACAAATTGTTAATCCATAGTCAAATTTTAAAAAAGTCCTCTCATACACACACACACAAACACATACACACAGAGCCACATATGCATAGCCATGGAACTGAACACAAAGATTTAATTAGTTTTTTCCATAAATAAAAAGCTACATTTTTATTTAAAATGAAGACTCACTTTCTTAGCCTTTCTCCTCTAAAACCAACTTGCGTCTCTGTATTTTATGTCTTAGTATGACTATCATGTTCTTATTTATCTGATATTTTAGCCTGATATTTAGAAATGACTTTTGAGATTTCCAACTACTTATATTCTCTAATCAGCATGTAGGTCTTGGCAATTTTACTTGATATACACTCCTGTAATGCATTTTTAAAACATTTTTACTGTCAGTCTTGAGTCTTAGTCTGGTCTTCCCAAGGGCTCTCACCCTTCTAATTTAAAGTCTAGGATGAGATATGAATGAGATTGAACTTTGTGGTGAGTGAATTTTAAATATCTCTAACAAAGATTTTCTTTATATGGTTTTCTAAATACTAAACTAAATACTGCTAGGAGGGGAGTTCATAATATGGGATTAAAATTTTAATCAGAAGAGCAGAATAGATAGTGATGTAGGTAGGGCGCTTGCTTGCATGCAGCCAATTTCGATTCATGACATCTTATATAGTCACCTGCACCTCACAAAGAGTGATCTTTCCATGCTCAGATCCTTAGTACCTTGGATCGCTAATCAAAGGAGAGTGAGATTATCTAGATGAACTCAATATAACTACATGGAACCTTTAAAAAAAATAAGAAATTTATTTCAGCATTTCAACCAAAAGTAGAACAGATGAAGCAAAAGCAGACAGATAATTGCGTGAGATTCTCCCATGTTGGTTGGATCTGGAATGTCAAGAACCATCAACATAGAGCAATGGCGAAATACAAGGTCCAGTTGAAGTTAAGGACGAGAGCTTTTCGACAAAGGTAAATTCTAGATCATCACATCTTCTTTCACCTGGGACAGGGAAGCCTCTGGCAGGGGAGGGGAGTTGGGCAAAAGGGCCCTTGACCCAGCGCCTTCAGCAGGGCCATGGGGCAGCCATTCCACTCCAGCCCATCATGGCCAGACAAGTGGGTCATAGGGGGTGTGGAGGAAGGGAACACTAGTCACTAACCCTTCCCACCAAACAGGACCGGGCTGTTCAAGTATCCTTCCCAAGCAGCTTTTTCCTCCTCTCATCAGCCCTCATTCTCCAAAACATGGGCAGACAACTGTTGTTACTTTACCATGATACCATAGTGCTCATAATTTTAGATTGCTTCTAGAAAAAGAAATGGGTTGCTCAAAACTTGTTGAATAATATTACATGGTATATACCCCCTATATAGTGCTCAATATCATATCACATAGTTTTCTAGAATGCTCTATACACAATCAAATCCAGGAAGCCTTTCCCACAGTAAAGATTGCTGACTTTAATTTCTCTCTCTCTCTCACTCTCTCTCTCCTTCTCTCTCTCTCTCTCTCTCTCTCTCTCTCTCTCTCTCTCCTTCACTCCCTCCCTTTTTATTATGTCCCATTTCACCTGGGTCTGCTTTTCAATTGTAACCCATGACTCGATCCTTAGAGTCTGTCAATATACATGCATGAGTGTATATATGTTCGTCATACCAGTGGTTGTCTTATGTTCGACTGTAATATATATAATATCAATTTCATGGTATAGTCTACCTAAACAGTGCTCATTGTCATATCACTTGGTTTTTTTATACTTGAAAACTATGCTTGTTTTTAAGAATGCTCCACTCACAACTTAATCTATGTAGCCTTTCTTCAATCAAGTTCACCCTCACCAACCATGATTGGCCTAAAAGAAAAAAGAAAGAAAAACCTTTACAGCAGACTTGCCAGCTTTACTTTTTTTCTTTAAGTGTTCAGTCCGATATCACCTGGGATAGCTTTCAAATGAAATCAATGAATTGATCCTCTGTGGCTGCCAATGTATGCCCATGAGTGTATGTATCTGCCATACCAATGTCAGTCTAATGTCTGTCTGTAATAGATACAATGTCTAAATAGTATAGTGCTTCCCCCCATCATAGATAACCCTTCCTCCCCCCCCCACCCTTTGCTTGTCACCTTACAAACCCTCTTCTAGCCCTTAATGTTATTTCTCTACATTTAACCATTTTTAGCCTCAATCCTTAACTCCTCATGAAACAGAACATTCTCCCCAGCTCAGCCAGATGCCACCCAGCTCCCAAAGTGAAAAGATAGATTCTCAGCATGAGAAGAAACCGATACTTTGCTGCTATTGATTTGCTCTTGGTGGCCCCTCTTCCTTAATCTCCCTTCACTGTGGTCTTTTGCTTGCTACCAGACTCAGTTACTAGGAGCCATTTCCCCTAGACACCAAAAATCCAAATCACAGGTTGAGACTGTGATCCAGATCTTACTCCTTCCCCGCCTATTTCAAAAGATTTAAAGAGGACATATAAATCTCCTTTGATTCTCTCTTAGATACATTCCTTTTATAGGCATAACCATACCGAATATCTTATTATATAGCGGCAATTTCCCCTAGACACCAAAAATCCAAATCACAGGTTGAGACTGTGATCCAGATCTTACTCCTTCCCCGCCTATTTCAAAAGATTTAAAGAGGACATATAAATCTCCTTTGATTCTCTCTTAGATACATTCCTTTTATAGGCATAACCATACCGAATATCTTATTATATAGCGGCAATTTCCCCTATCCTTGGGATCTGTTCAGAATGGAATTCTAATAGATATATCTTTCTTTAGAGTTTATCTAAGAAAAGGGTTATGAGAACTGTTGTCTTGACACCTCAGCCCCTCCTGGCTCCATGCTCAGAAATTGCTCCTGGCAGGCACGGGGGACCATATGGGGCACCGGGATTCGAACTGATGACCTTTTGCATGAAAGGCAAATGCGTTACCTCCATGCTATCTCCCGGGCCCCTGCCCCTACATGCACCAGTAATACCTGTGGTATTGTTCATTTTTGCACATTAAAGATGGGAAAAGTTTACAGATGCAAACAAGTTCTTATCTAATAGAGATAGGAACACAAAATTTTATACTGCAGTGAGATCTTACACCCTGAACACTTGGCTTAGTGACTCAGCTTAGAATTCAGTTGATGGGACATTGACCACTCACCCCTGAACCATGGATACCATCTACAGAAGCACATGGTTTCTTACACCATCACCAGAAGTAAAAATTCTACCAAGGAAGGCCCCGCTACCTCCATGGCACTGAATTACTCCAAAGTGGTTCTTATGACTCTGACAACTGGCAGACTGGCAACAGCAACAGTCTGCTTTTAGAGCAGGATTCTCTGCAATGCTAACCAATTTGGTGAGACAAAATCAGAAGATGCTATATACCACCTAGACTTCAGCATAGAACCGGTAGAGAAACCAGAATCTATAACTACAGAAACCTGACATTAACGACTGTGATGGGGAAGACCTGTTACTGAGACCACAGAGAATAACTATAGAGTTGGACAATTTACTATGCCTGGAGCCTGAAATTGGTCTTATGACAAAATACTTCAGGGATAAGATCTCCCTGTTTTAGGTCAAAGGTTTTTCCTTCCAATTTCTTCCATATTTTGCAGTGCCTATGTAAACAATAACAACTGCCCCCCCACATCTATTTTTAGTGTATCTCTCATCTTTAAAAAAAAACGTACTAAATCTTCTGCTATTGTATTAACAACTTCATTGGTGATACAATAAATTTCACAAATATAACTGCTAATGAACTCTCTCCTCTTCTTTTACCAATTTTAGACTCTATTTTCGATTTTTTAATAACATTACTTTCTTTCACTCTGAAACAAATGTATTATGATCAATTATGTCAACTATGTGATAAATTTTCTTTAATAAATACATTTTTAAAAAAGGTAAATTCTACTAACAATTCATATTAGAGATAAATTATCCTTAAGAGACTCTAGACAACAATACAGACTGTTTATACCTTGCTTTCAGCATTGTTACATGACTTGCTTGGTTTGCTTTAAGGAATACTGTATGTATATCCAGATTGTGGTTTAAATTTTATTCAGGGATTAAGAGATAATATAGGGGTTAATACCTTTTCCTCTGTGCAGATGGGTTAGAGACTTTTGGCTCTGCCAGAAGTAACCCCTAGGCACAGTCAGCTATTACTTCCCTACATCATCCAGATAAATATATAAAATCTATTCAATTTATTATTTCAGGTCAAGTTTTGAATACTCATTGTTGAGCTACATACTACTTGAGTGTTCATACATGTTTATGAATGCTGCCTTTGCTTATTCCACATATAGTTACACAAATTCCTATTGATTATATATGGTAATTATTATATACAATATAATGTCCTTACATAATTAGGGGAGATAGTCTAAATAAATCTGTTAATTGTTATCTGTGACAATGTGGAAGATATTTAGACCCCGAGGTTGGGAAGGAGAAAAAAAAATGGAGTGAAAGAAAGAGGAAAAACTGGAAACCAGAATTACAAACTGTAACTCATAATAGCTGGCATCCATATTGCTTACTCATCACCTTAAGGTTTCAAATTGATGATAAATTGTTAGTTTATGGCAAAGCTAATTACACATCTGACCTAGAAGTCAGAGAAGGTGAAGGAAGATACAGTGAAAGCTAGGTTAACTACATGGTCATAGTCATTCTTGCTAATAAAGTTATCCAGCACACAAACATCACTGTGAATAAGCTATAATAGATTCTGGTCCTGTATACTTACATTCTGTTTCTTAAAAAAAAAAGTTCTTATCTCTTCTGCCTTCTAATCACTTGGAGACAGTATCTTTATTACCCAAGATAATTTGATTTTGTGCAAGAAACTGAATTCTGAAAAGTGTATTTTTAACTGAAAGTATAGTGAATCTTCTTTATACATTTTTACCTGATTCATTCATTTTATGGTGGTCATTCATCTTGTTATTCTAGGATTTAAATACTGACACAATAATTTAGCTCATATTAATGATATTAGATTGATATGATTATAAAAATCAACCCTTACATTTTTAATAGCTGAACAACTGGTCATAGTTGATGATCACAAAAACCATCTTCCTTTTCAATTCAATTTCCTCTCAGCAAATATTCCTGATGATCATGGTTTCTTACCAGTGGGGTGCCAAAAATGTTAATTTCTGAACTATCTGGTAAATTAGCTGTCCTTTCTGAACCAAATTATTTAATTTTTCATACACTGGTTACAGAACATGATGATGCTAACAGGATTCTACTTGCCTTATGAAATCTCTTGGATGCTGCATATACTTAATTCTTTTGTGTAAAAAAAGCTCCGTTTCCCCCTCATATTCAAAGTCAATCATCCCAGTCAATACAGTAATCCCTTTATTTACTTGAGGTTTTGTTAACCAGATATTCAGCAAAATTTAATGGTTATCCTGTTTTTTTTTAGAACTATTACTGCTAGAAAACTCCATATTAAACAACCCAATGCCTATTGCTCATTGTATATAACAAAGAGTCTGCTAAGTTTTAAAGAAAACTTGGAGATGTGAACAGTTGGTTTTTTTTTATCTAAATATAGTCCAGTTCAAATAGTATCTGTTTCTTGTTATAAGTTTTTTATATCTAGTTCTCTAAACATATTTCCTTTCCTTTCATTTTATTTGGAAAGAAAAAGTAATTACCAGTTCAAATTCACTTTTCTCTTTTGAAAACTTAGCATAAGCAAAGAGATAAAAAGTAATAAATATTCAAGGCAAGTGCTGGTATCCATGGGAAAGATGATACTAGGAGTTGAGAAATCTATTAGAGCAAAAACAAGGCATTCTTCTTTCCAGATTCCAAGCAGATAAAAAATAAACTAACTATGAGCTTCACTCCTTGCTGACCTATAGATTTCAGAACATCAATGAACTATCGTGTTCAGGCAGCTTAGTCTAAGAAACTTCTCCCTTCTCAGTGTTAGAAAAAAAATGTGAGAACAACAAAGCCTATTGGGCCAACACCCAAAACACACATTTATTGCTGCAGTAATTTTCAAGATTGCTTCAAGTATCTAGTTACTGGCAGAAGAGGAAGAATGTGAACAAATATACCTATACATGGAAGAATGAAGATATTTTAAAGAGCAAGAATGAATAAAAATGCACCCTATCTGACTATTAAAATGTACAGAGTGAAGGGTATAGTCACCTATAAACCGTGTGTCCTTCCTACAGAAAACCTGGGTTATTAATTCTTCAGGGAAGAAGAATAGTAAATCAAAAGACATATCTGTAAGAGTCACCTTTTATAATGCTTAAACAGAAGATGCTAAATATATAAAAGTGATATGACAGAAATAAGTATTGCTCCCAATAGCTTTTCAGTCACAATGTTCATAATGTTCATATTCCAATCAATATTACAATAATTTTGTTAGGACATTTATCATATAATCAATAATATTTCATCCTCTTTGCTAACATTTTAGAAAGTAAAATGGCTGGTTCATATAAATATCAGTCTTTTTAAAAATTTATACAATTGCTGTCACTGTTTAAAAAATTGTTCATTATTTGGCTAATCCCCTCCACTAAGCTCAAATGGGGCCTCCTATCCAGCCTTCCCTTATCATCCTTCTGGGTTCCATTGTCATCACTATTCATCTGCCCTTTGGGACTAGCCAGGTTTGTATTGGGCAGGGAACAGGGAAGCTCATGACTTAATCCCTTCCACCAAACACAAACATGGCTATCTTTTTGGGGTCTTTTCCCAGCCTCCTTCCTGGTCCCAACGCCATTGCTCATCTTTTGTCAGGCCTGTTTCTGGGCAGGAACAGGGAGGCTCCTGTCCTAATCCCCTCTACCAAGCAAAACTTTCATTTACATGGGAGGGAGGATTTAAATCAGACAAAAAAGAACTCACAATATTTGTGCTAACCAAACCGACCCTAAATGAGTTCAATGAGAAATTACACAAACCAAATCCCCAACTGTAACAACAGCAACCCTACACAATATAATGGCACAACAGCTCTTTCTGTCAATGTTTCCTTAATTATCAATGGATTAAACTCTCTCATCAAGAACAGATACAGCTATTAAGATTGAGCAATTTTCCAATCAACTGCTCTCTATTGATACCTATAATAATCATATATATACCTCTAATATCTATATTTTTATCCACAGAAACAGGCGCAGAATGCAGAATGGTCTGGAAGCCAAGGACTCCCACTACAGTGCTCATAAGAAGTTTTAATGTCTTAATTTTAGAATGTCTATAATAGCTTCTTGATCTTTTTGTCCACAGTGGTACTTGGAGATATAGGTTGGTCACCCCAGTTCCACATTACAATGTTATACTATACTAGATGCAGAAGACAGTGCTTACCAAATAATGTCCTTACAAAAATTCTAATCTATTTTCTACTTGATAATGCCTTATAATATAATCTAATTTTATGTCTACAGGTAACAATAGAATATGCAACTGCATCCCAAAATCTCCTGCTATAAATCTTATTCACTGTGTGTGTTTTCATAATTTTTTTTCAATTTCAGTTAGTTCAACACTATATCATAATGCTCATGATTTTAGATTGTTTTTAGAAAAGGAATATGGATGCTTAAGACCACTACATGTTATTTCATGGTGTAGACTCCTCTTACAGTGCTCATTACCATATCACTTAGTTTTCTAGACTTGAAAATTATGATTGTTTCCCAGAATGCTCTAGGCACAATCTTACCCATACAGCCTTTCTTCAGTAAAGTTTACTCTCACCAATCATGATTGGCCATGAAAACCTTTACATCTGACTTACCAGCTATATATTTTTAGGCATTCTATTTCATTTCGCTGTTTAGCTTTTCAACCCATGCATCAACCCTCAGTGTCTGTCTATGTGTGCATGAATGAATGAGTAGGCCTCTTCAGTGTCTGTCTAATGTCCATCTATAATATACTTAATGTCTGCCTATGCTGTCTATTGCTGTTCCCCCTGTTATATATAACTGCTTCTTCCATACTTCACTAACTCCCTTAGAAATTCTTTTCTACCCTTCACTCTTTCACCTCCATCTGTTATTCCCCCCTCATTTAACCCTCTTTACCCTCAGTTCTTTTTTTTCTTTTAATTTTTATTGTGGTCGAAGTGAATTACAATTCTCTCACAGTAATATTTGAGGCACATAGTGACAATGAGTAAGGGGCATTCCCACCACCATTGTCCTCCCTCCACCCCTGTTCCCAGCATGCACCCTACATCTCCCTCGGTAATGCTAATGCAACTGCGCCCCCCTTGTACAGCTTGTTGTAGATCGGGTATCGATTTTGTTGTTAACTTTGTATTTGGTATTCATGTCTGATCAGTTTTTATTTCCACCAAATGAACATTCGACTGTCTGGCCTTGTTACCATCAGGGGGAAAAAGAGAAAAAAGGCATAAAAAAATAGAGAAAAATTAGGAGGAGTCTGTCTAGTCAGTGGTCCTCAAACTAAGGCCCGCGGGCCACATATTATATTTGTTCCCGTTTTGTTTCTTTACATCAAAATAAGACGTATGCAGTGTGCATAGGAATTTGTTCGTAATGTTTGTTTTTACTATAGTCTGGCCCCCCAAGGGTGAGGGACAGACTATACTGGGCCCCTGTTTAAAAAGTTTGAGGACCCCTGGTAGGTGTTATAAATATCCATTTAGAAAAATGAAGGGAAAAAAGAAGAAAAAGGTATTAAAGCAAAACAAAACAGAAGCAAAAAACAATAAGGGAGTATCAACAAGATTACAAAAAGAATTAAAACAGAATAAACCAAAAACCAAAACCATCAGTCCGGAAAAACAAACAAACAAAAAGAATAAAAGAAAAAAAAAGCCAGACCAGCAACTTCTTTAAAAAGGGGGGGAGGGGCGTTATTTCTTACCCCCAGTTCTTAACTTACCAGGAAGTAGAACATTTCCCCTACCTCAGTGCTTCTCACATGCACCCCAGGGGGTTGCAAGACTCCTTAAAGGGGGGCGCGTTTTACCTCAGCAAGCACTGTCATAACAAACTAAGCCTGGGGGGCCGGGCGGTGGCGCTGGAGGCAAGGTGCCTGTGCTAACCTAAGACGAACCTCGGTTTGATCCCCCGGTTCCCCATATGGTCCCCCGTGCCTGCCAGGAGCGACTTCTGAGCGAATAGCCAGGAGTAACCCCTGAGCGTCACCGGGTGTGGCCCAAAAACCAAAAACCAAACAAACAAACTAAGCCCCGTGTTTATGTCTGTTTGTCTCTGGAGCTGAGAGTTGCTGTGTCCTGCTTCAAACCCTGCTTCAAAAAGCTATGCACTGCAAAACGTGCTCATTGTAGCCATTCATCCAGACATCACCTCTGATTTAAAAAATCAAATTATTGTATATATTTTTGTTTTGCAGTTAAATTTTTTTTAATAAAGATACTATTTACAGTCAGACGGAGGTGCGAAAAATGTTTTCTTCTTCCTAGGGGAGCAGGACAGAAAATAATTGAGAAGCACTGCCCTACCCCAACCAGCTTCCAAAGTGAAAAGATAGATTTTAAGCCTGAGAAGAATCTGTCACTTCTGCTGCTGCTGATTTGCTCTCAGTAGGCACTTCTACACCAACCCCTTTCACTGTGGACTGTTGCTCTTTACCAGATTTGATTTCTGAGAAGCCCCCAGCTTGAGGACATTTCCTGAAATATGACTGCTGGGAGCCATTTTTTAGACTCCACAAGACCAATCACAGGCTGAAGCTGTGCTGCGGATTTTATCCCCCCCACTCAGACTATTTTAAAGACTTAAAGGAGACATGTATAGTTCATTTGAATATTTATTTAGATGTATTACTTTAATAGGTATAAATATTGTCTATCTCCTTATATAGTAGCAATTTCCCTCATTTTTTTGGATCTATTTATTAGGAAATTCTAGTAGATACGTTTCTCTAGTTTCTGAGACCTGTTAGAACCAGATTATCAGGATTGTTTAAATTGTTATCTTTAGCCCCATGTGGTATTGTTCCTTTCTGCAGCGGCACATTAAAATGGGAAAATCTTAAGGAACTGGCATGATATCGCAGCTGTAGGGCGTTTGCTTTGCAAGTGGCAGGTCCAAAACAGACCTGGTTCGATCCCCAGTGTCCCATATGGTCACCATTTCCAGGAGTGATTTCTGAGTACACATAGCCAGGAGTAACCCCTGAGCATCATACAGTGTGGCCTAAAAAACAAAAAAAGGGAGAAATCTTATGTGTGCAAACAAGTTCTTATCTAATAGAGAAAGGAACACATAAATTTTTTATTGCTGTGGGGCCTTACATCCTGAACACTTGTCATGGTGACTTGGCTTAGGCTTCAGAAGATTGGACATTGACCATTCACACCTGAACCCTGGATCCCATCTATGGAAACAGCATGGTTTTCTACACCAGCACCAGAAATCGGACTTCTACCAGGGAAGTCCCTACTGCTGCCCTGGCATCGACTTACTCCAGAGTGGGTTCATATGACACCCCGAAAACTTGGTAACAGCAACAACTTGTTTTCAGGGCAGGGTTCTCTGCATTGCTACCTAATGGTAAAACCAGAAAGATGCGCTGTGTCACCCTGACTTCGACATAGAATCTATACAGAAACCAGGATTTCTAACTATAGAAACCTGACAGTAACTACTGTGATCGTGAAGATTTTAATGGGACCACAGGGAAAGAGTTTGAGGCTAGACAACTTAGTATGCCTGGAGCCTGTAGTTAGTCTTAAACCAGAATACTTCATGGGTAAGGTCTCCCTGTTTTTAGGCCAAAGTTTTTTCCTTTTTATTTCCCCCATATTTTGCTGTGCCTATACAAACAAAAAATCAACTGTCACACACATGCCATTGTTATAGTTTTTATCTCTGGTCTTTTTATAAAAAAAAAAAAGCTTACTAAACCTTCTGCTATTGTACTGATGACGTTATTAGAGACACATCATTTTCACAAATATACTTGCTACAGAACTTTTTCTTCTCTTTCATTATTTTAGTTTTTCTTTCTATTTTCATTCTTGCTTTCCCTTATCTTAAAACAAATGAATTATTATTAGTATGTCAACTATGTGATGCATATTTTTAAAATAAATTAATTTAAAAAATGATTGTTCATTATTGGGTTTCAGTCATAGAATGTTCACTACCCTTCACCAGTGCACCTGCCTGCCATTGATGTTTCTGCTTCCCTTCCATTCCCCAACCTAGCCCTACCTCTCTCTGGAGCAAGCACACTCTCTCCCTCTCTCTCTCTCTTTCTCTCTGTCTCTCATACTTACTCTCTCTCATATACACACACTTTCCTTCTTGACACTGTGGTTTGTGCTGTTGTTAATGGAGAGGTACCATGCATGCCACTTTTCCCCTTTCAGCACTGAATACTTCTCCAGAGTGATCAGTTCCTGATTATCATTCTTAAAACAGGAACAGGAACTACATCTTGTGAGTGTAAGTTTACTCTCTTTGCACCACACCTGGAAGAAATAAGGAATCTTATTTTATTCGTAAGGAATCTTAAGATCATCCTACCCTCATTCCAAAGCAAACATCACTCAGACAATAGTATATCAGTGTTATTTAAAACCACGATTCCAAAGAGGCAAATGTAAATGAAAAGGGAAATTTAGGCAGAAGGAGCATGAAAGTTAAGGTGTCTCTTAGTAGGTTGCCAGTGCTTTGAAGCAAGCTGACATTTTTTTTTGAGCCTGTCTTCTTTGTTTGGAAAGTTTCCAAATATTTACTAGAACAAGTCCTCCAATCTTTATAATAACACTAAAATAACAGTACATAAATATATATCCTCTACACAGAGTGGAAATGTTTTCCCATCACATTTCTATGTTGAACCTAATCATACAAGTGAATGTATTTATGAATGGAGCCTTTGGGAAGTGATTAGAAGTGATTAGATAAATCCTCACTTCTTTTCCCATAAATACTGCCCCAATATAGTTTCAGTCACAATCATGCTCATATTCCAATCAATATTACATATAGTTGAAGTGAATATTGAACACTCATATTCCAATCAATATTACAATATTACATTTTATGAAGCAATTTTTCATAGAATCAATAACATTTCATTATTAATACTAAAGTGAAAATGAAAGGTATTTTTATTTTAGAAGGTAAAATAGCTAGTTCATTTGAATATCATTTTTTTAAAATGTTCTAAATTGCTTTATTTAAGCACCAAAGTTATAAATTTGTTCATTGTTAGGTTCATAGAATGTATACCACACTTCACCAGTGCACTCTTTCTTGGTATGAATACTTGTGTGAATGTGACCACATATAAATTAGGAGGATTATCATATGTGTTTCATCAGAAACAAAATCAGCCAGCACTGTAATTTTTACTTCCCAGATTCAAGAATTGCATATATTATTTATTTGTTATTTAAGCCAAAAATTCTATAGTTTCTGTAATATTACAATAAATGGGGGCAGAGCAATAGCACAGTGGTAGGACAAGCCTTGCACAAGGCTGACCCAAGATAGATGCAGGTTTGATTCCCAGCATCCTATATGGTCTCCCAAGCCAGGAGCAATTTCTGAGCACAAAGCCAGGAGTAGCTCCTGAACATCACTGGGTGTGGCCCAAAAACAAAAACAAAAGCAACAAAAAAAGAATAAATTGATTAAGAACCTCACTTTACACAAAGATGACAATTAAGATGTAAGTAGGATTAGTAATTTAATTATGATTATCCTACACATGCTAGTCACATGCTAGCCAGATTCAGAAAAATAAAAACTATTCTAAGTAAGAAACTATTAGATTTAATCTAATGTATGAAATCTATTTCATAACTTGTAGGTTCAAACACATTCTATTATAGTAAATATTGACTAAAATTATTATTTTGGTAGGAGGCTAGGAGAAGAAAGTAAAAAGCTGCTTTCACAATAGAATGAATTCTATATAAGTGGCATTCTGATCATTCTTATGCAATTATGAGCTTTCTTTTTCATCCATCAGTAAATTTATTTCTCCTGGTATTTATCTTTGTAAGAAAAATGTCTTCAATAAAAAAATAAGCAATACAGAATCTAAACCATGAATTTGTCTTAGTGACTAGAAGGATAACAGTGCCACATGAAATATCCAGATCATCTATTCTAGATTAACAGAAACATTTTCATTGACATTAGACATTGTGAAATCAGTGTTCCAGAAAATATTTGTGAGAGCCAAGCCAAGGATCTCCTAGGAACATAAAGCATTTAGAATGAATAACATATTTTAGTATAAGAATTTATAAATTTTAGTGTGATTTCTTCTTTACAAAGCTTCTATGGAGATTAAATAAATCCTCTAAGACTTCAGTGGACCAGAATTAAGAGCAGTTTCAGGAATAATAAGCAATATTACAAAATAAAATATTGTGTAAGCACTAATGGATTTAACTGGAAATCTTGTTATTTTCAATTGTTTGTTAAAACTTTAGTGTGTATTACACAAGATTGCAATCACTTTCCCAGGTTTTTCAAGTATAATGACTTATAGAACTCTACATAGATACACACAAAACAATTTGTATAAAGAAATCTATTTATATATATAAGCTATACAAATAAATGGTACATTTTTTTAATTTGACAATTTTAATAACCTCCTACCTTCCTTGAAAGAGATTTTAACTATTTTTTATTTATTGTTGTGTTTCCAATGTCTAGAATAGATTGTACATTATAGATACACCATATACTTTGAGTGAATAAGTGTAAGTTATACTTAATTATATCATTGTTTTTATATGTATGGAAATATTGCAGTGGTAAGTCTCTATTATAGCACTGCTCATTAGAGACTATGGTTCTGATCAATTGACACCACCAATAACTGCCCAAGTTCCCATTAAAGAAGAAAATTACAGTATCAAAGAAGCACCTTCCTTATACTAAAGGTTAGTCCTTTGATTATGTCCCTTGTTTCAGATTTTTGCCAACCAAGAAATATTTTGAATGTAATATATTCCCTAGGCAGCATTTCAAATAAATCAAAAAATGCTCAAATTCTGATCCAAATATTCTAATATTCTTCAACAGTTTTACTTCTCATAGTATATTTATAAATGTGAACTCTTAATAAATAAGTATCCTGTGAATTTTATTACTGGGGGGTCTTTTCATAAATATCTCATCAATTTTTGATATTCTAACAAAAAATTACCTCCTAGACTTGCAAATTTATGAGTAGAATAGTTTTGTATAGAGATAGATTGAGTTTAATTTTTAATTCTAATGACTATATAGGTTTTTAAAAATTTCTAGATTTTCTGAGTTTCAGTTTTATAATTTACTACTACTACTACTAAAATATAGCAGATATATGAGGGTGAGATAGGAGACACTCTTCACACATTATTTATAGTATCTATAATAAATGTTGTAGTCTTTTTAAAATATTTTAAAATTTAATCATGATTTAAAATGCTGCCAATAATATGGGTCAATACTTACTTCATTCCAATTCTCTATTTTCTTCCAAAGTGACCATTTCTGTTTGCATTGTTTTTTTGGGTCACCCTTCTTAAGAAACTCTTTCTCTCCCCTCAGCCCTACTAACTTTCTCCCATAGTATGCTCAGTTTTGTTGCCTTTACTATACTTCTTTATAACCCACATATGAGAGAGATTATTCTTTATCTGAACCTATCATTTTGATGGATTTTGATCATTATTTCCTCAAGTCTCATCCATGTAGCAGCAAATTACATGATTTTATCTTTATTTTCAATATCTGAGTAGTTTTCCATTGCATTTCTTTAGCCGTTCATGTGTTCTTGGATACTTGGAATGTTTTCAGATTTTTGGCTGTCATGAATAGTGCTGCAATGAATATAGCAGCACAAATGTCTTTTCTGAATGAAATTTGTTGGACTCATAAGGTAGATGACCAGATGTGAAATTGCTAGTTCATATGAAGTTCAAGGTTTAGTCTTTTGAATAATTTCCACACTAATTCCAGAAAGGTTGAATTTGTTAACATTCCCATCAGCATTGAATGAAGGTTCCTTTTTCCCATATCCATGCCAACACGGGTTGTTCTGTTCTTTGTAATTTGAATATCATTGATGTGAAATGAATTCTTGCTCCTTTTGATATGTATTTCCCTCATGATAGGTACTTCAGAGCACTTTCTCATACACCTATTGGCCTTTTGTATATCTTCTTTGAGGAAGGTTCTGTTCATTTCTTCTCGTTTTAATGGGTTGGTTCTTTTGCTTTTGTTAAGTTTTACAAGAAATTTATATATACATACACCTATATAGTGGGTATTAATCTTTTCTCAGATAAGTTTAGTTTACTGACTGATACTGAAGAAATCATTGATATTAAAATATGTTGCCATATTTCTAAAGTGATTTTAGTTTATTTTGCCATTTGAGCTTTGTTATTTATATACCACCACTCCGTTGCCCTAACAGAGCTGGTTTAGATGTGACAAATGGGGGTAGAAAAGAGAATAGTAGACAGGGAACTTGCCTTGAATCTGTAGGGTTTTTTTATGTTAGATAGTGGTTAGTTTTCCAAGCCATGAATACAAGATGTCTTTGTATTATTTTAGTCTTCCAATTATTTATCAAAACATTATACTTTCAGGATTTATGTGTTTTATATTTGTTACCTGTACTTCAAGGCATTTTATCTTTTGTAATGAGATCTTAAGAGCAATTGATTTTGTAACAATTGACAGCATATTAATTTTACTTTAAGTTTTTAGCACTGTAATTTCATAAATTTGTCAAAAAATGGTGACTTGGAGCCCTTTATTTTTAATTATATTTTTCATCACTTTCTCTTTTCCCTTGTAATTTATGCACTTAGGCCACTTGTTAATGTTTCACATGTTTCATTTAGTCATATATTAATCCCAACAAAGGTATTTTATTTCAAGACCATATATTATATCTTTTAAAAGATTTTTCATTTTATTATAGAAAATACATATAATAAAACCTTTTAATGTTTTACAATTTCTACCTACCCAATTCCTAAGTTTATCTTTTGATGGGGCTTTCCTTGGTGCATACCAGGCTTTACATGTGGCTACTCCTAGCTCTGCACTTATGGGTTGGTTCTAGCAATTCCATTTTTTTTTTTTTTTTTTTTTTTGGTTTTTGGGCCACACCGAGTGATGCTCAGGAGTTACTCCTGGCTATGAGCTCAGAAGTTTCTCCTGGCTTGGGGGACCATATGGGAAACCGGGGGATTGAACCGTGGTCCGTCCTAGGTTAGCGCAGGTAAGGCAGGCACCTTACCTCCAGCGCCACCGCCTGGCCCTGGTTCTAGCAATTCTTAAAGGACTGTGTGTTCCCTGGGTTGGAACTAGGTTTGCAAGGCAAGCACCTTAACTCTTGCTCTTTCTATCCAGCAATTTTTATTTTATGCTTTAAATTTTATTGTTTATGTTTTTAAGTGCTTAATATTAACTATAACAATAATTTAAGTTAAATTTTTGTTTTATTTTGTTTGGTAACCACAACAAGGAATACTACAGGTACTGTGCTCAGGGTCACTCCTGGTCAGAGAACGATGAAGTGCTGAGAGTTGAATTCATGCCATAGAAGCCACATACTCAGTCTATAGAGGTATATTTTAGGTTGCATTTAAATATTCTTGACTACTAAATCTGCCATCTCTTGTGTTGGTATTGAATGAATTTAATTTTCTAATGGTAAAGGGTGCATTTTTCTACTTAACAGTAATTTTTGATACTAAAATTTATTAAGTATCGTGGTTGTCTTTTCTTCCTTTACAAAGTGATAACCCTTCCCCACACACTTCTTTTTCTCTACTCCTTTTTCTTTCCTTCTTTCTTTCCTTTGTTCCTTCATTCCATTCTTCCTCCTTTTTTCTTTTCTTTTTTTCTTTTATTAGAGATTAGTTTGATTAATCAAGGCTTCTATTTGTTGGATAATATAATTTATGTCAGGAATTAGTCATTCTTATTACTGGCATATGCTCATTTCAGTCTCTAATAACCAAAGCTGTGAGAAATTCATTACCCTGTGTAAGCTTTGCTCACCATGAAACTTCCTGATTATTTGTTGTCTGTTCTTGTGGGGTCACATTTTTTTTAATCATATTTGTAGCTTCTTACTGGAAAAAAAAACTGAAGTGAACATCTAGTTAAATTTTTGTTTGTTTATTTGCTTTTCTTTTTTGGCAGTGCTCAGAGCTTACTCCCTGGTTCTGAACTCAAAAATCACTCCTGGCCAGTTTGGGATGCTGAGGATTAAACCTGGATTGGCCACATAAAATTTTGAGTTATTTACCTGTATTTCTTCTTATTTTTTAAAAGCTTTTCCTTTTAACAGCAGATTCCTCAGTTCTTTTGAACACTAATTTCTTTCTCTTCAGCTCATTAAGGTTGATAAATTATGTTTGCCTTTCTCTCCTTAGCTTATAAACTCTTGATATTTGTTGAGACAGAAAACAATTCAATAAGGTAATTCATGTTGTTTGTTCATTCTCTCAGGTGATAGTACTGCAATGTATATATAATCTGAAAACAGGTGTCACATATGTATTTGTAAACTTGTGTTCATCACAAAAGATTAACTCTAGTCCTTTGCTAGTTCATTGTGGCCAGAAATGTAATTTTTAAATGTTAGTTTTAAGATTCTACTGCATTCTGATAATTAGAGTCTCAATTTTGGAAGAGTCTTAGAAAACTTATAGTGTTAAACAGAAATTGATTCATGGAATAATAGTACATCAGGTAGGGTATTTATTTGCTTTGCACATGGCCAATTTAGATAGGATTACTGGCACCAGATAGTGTCTCCAGAGTCCTGTCAGAAATGATCTCTGAGCCAGAGCCTGGGATCAGTCCTGAATATAGCTAATTGTGGCCCCAAAACAAATAAAAGAACATGAAAAGTTCATCAAAGAGTAACATTTTAAAAGGATGCAAGTTTAGATCATTTAAAAATTATTAGACAATTAGGATTTAAAAATAAACAAGACTTCAAATTCAAGCATGATAACCTAAATTTATTTTAGTGGTTAGGTTTGTTTGTTTATGGTGAGCCTCTATGCTCTTTAGAAATCTAAATAGGCCTCATATTCTAATCGTTTTTTTTCAGAGTCAGTTTGCTTTTTTGCCCCATGGCCTTTCTCTGCCTTTGCCTTTAGCCAGAAATCCTTTCTTTATTCAAACCAACTCTCCATACCAGGAGGGGGAAGGTTGAGTAAGATACAAACTATCCAGTGGGTTTTTACATATCAAAGGAAGAGGTTACTGAGAAGAGGAAGTTGGGGGAACACCTTTGTTTAGTTTTTTTTTATTTAATTAATTAATTCATTCATTTATTTATTTATTTATTTTTGGTTTTTGGGCCATACCCGGTGACGCTCAGGGGTTACTCCTGGCTATGAGCTCAGAAGTCGCTCCTGGCTTTGGAGGACGATATGGGAAACCGGGGGATCGAGCCATGGTCCGTCCTAGGCTAGCGCAGGCAAGGCAGGCACCTTACCTCAAGCGCTACCGCCCGGCCCCTAGTTTGTTTGTTTGTTTGTTTTTATTAATAATTTTTATTTTGACCAAAGCTTTAAGAATGGAACAATTTATCTAAGGATCATCACTGTTTTCAGGAAGATCTATTGTTTGGGGCCAGAGAAAGAGTAAAGTGGATAAAATGTTTGCTTTGCATATAATAGAGTAGACTAAAATTTGGTTCCCAGAACTATATATGATTCCAGAATCTCCCTAGGAAAGATTCCAGGATATAGACCCACTAGTAGGCCATAAGCTAAATCAAGTGTGTCCCCAAACTTCCCCCTTCTCTAAAAAAGATTTATTGGTCAAGATAGGATAATTATTTTGCACAGATGTTTAATTCTTAGTTATGACAACTAGCCACAGAGAACCTTGTCACTGTCTGCTCTTATTTAGCTACCTTATGGTTTGTGCTCATAGATTCTAAACACAAAATATCTTCTTTAGTTATCATTGTGTTTCAATTCTTGTCTATCTCCTAAATGACAAGCAGCTTTCTTGGGGAATTAGTTTTAATATCTAAAACCAATGATTATGACAACCAAAATGAAAAGTTATATTCATCGTCACATTCCAGGGGGAATCTAAAACATTTTAGGCAATTTATTTGATAACTGGGTTGTCAGTAGCATGTCTGGCGATTCCATTTTAACTATTAGTTTATTCCAAAGTATCCAAATTTTATAGTTAAAATCAAAGCATGCCATTTTATGTCTATAGTTTCATGCTTTATTTTTACTGAAAAATTTAATGCTAAAATGAGAACAATGAGAATCCATGTCTCCTGGGAAATAGTACTGAAATTGCTGAGCAACTTTCCTTTATTTAAAACGTTTTTTGATTTTCAGGCACTCGGGCCTGAAAAGGTATGCATAATAGAATAATTTTATAGTCATGTTATTCTATAGCTTTCATTATCAGTACAAGCCAAGTAAAGGTCATAAGCCTTTTCATAAGTTTATTTTTTAATTTATTTTCTCAATAAGCTTGCACTAAGTTCATTACTAAAATATGCAAGGAATTAAACATAGTTTTTGTCCTCATAGATCTTAAAGAGTGTTAAGCCAGTGATGAATTGTTAATATATTTTAAAAAATGAATAATTATAAAGTGTAGTAGATTCTAAAGGAAACATAAAGCTTGGTAATAAAGATTAACAAGGACCAAGAAGCAGATTCTTTGGTAATTGTTGGGACCTGAATTCTGAATAAGGAGGGATGCCATTTTGTAAAAGCCACATGGCAGGCTTCTTTAGGTTCTGAGCAGGGAAAAACACCATTTTGTAAGGGTCACATGTTGTGAATCTATTTCCATAGACTCCCCCCCCCCCGCCGCCGCCTCAGTCTACCTGGTTGTACCAGGTAGCCTATCAAGGAAGGGCAAGGAAGTAGTGTGAAGATACCCCTAGCCAAGAACCAATTATTTTAAGGATCATCAGAAAGCTGGAACCTCCCTATATCTCTTCCATATATAATTCTAGGACATCATGAACTTGGATGGGGCACATCTCCTTCAGGGAATGGCCCCTGGCTGGCCAGGCTGGGGAATCTTGTTGGCAGACAGATTAAAGTGTTAAAAACTTTATTCCAGTTGTGTGATCACGTCCTTCTATTCTGGAACCCTACAGTAATCTTATTAGTAAAGACCAAAGAAGTGACAATTATGCTGAAATAAAAAGAATAAGAAGAAACCAGAACTACAGGAGTGGTAGCAGAAATTTCCTTTATGTCTTGTATATAAAATTGTAAAAATTATTTTTGTGCACTTAAAATTGTGTCTTCTTTGAATTTTTTTAGAAATATATCTTATTATGCTTCTATTGACTATTGCATCATTTGTTTTAACTTACTACTTAAGAACTATTTATGCATTCACCATAGTTTTATGTTGAAGAGAAAATATGTAAAACTTCTCAACTAAAATCCATGATTTCTCTATTTCTTCTTTTTATTCTGTTATTACTTTCCTTTGTGTCTATTATATTGTCACATGTATATGTATTTATGGTAATTATGAGAACTTTCTATTATTCTTATTCTTTTTTATATTTAACAATATAAGGGGGCCGGGCAGTGGTGCTGGAGGTAAGGTGCCTGCGCTAACCTAGGACAGACCGCGGTTTGATCCCCTGGTTCCCCATATGGTCCCCCGTGCCTGCCAGGAGCGACTTCAAAGCAAATAGCCAGGAGCGTCACCGGCCCAAAAATCAAAAAAAAAAAAATTAAAAAAAAATTAAACTGTTCATTTCTTATTAGCTTCTTTGACCCTGAATTCTGTCATGTAAGGCAACATATCATATTTTTCTTATTCTGATATTGCATTTCCTATTTTTCAATTTTCACATCTCCTCATACATATGTTTAATTATGATTTGAACATGAAATATTAACAGATATTACTGTTTTTATAGCTCATTAGAAAATTTTATCATTATATTGTCTCACTCTGGCCCTTAACAAAGACTTTTTTTTTCCTTTGGGGCATGATAGTTTTTATTGAAACTTATTTAGAAGTTGTGTGGGGACATTAAGAGAAAAGTATATATTGAAAGAGAACATAGTATTCTCTAGAGTGGAACTAAGCAAGCAAAGAAATAGAAAAGCAAGCAAGACATGTGTTCAAGGGAGAGCTCAAACTTGAAGAGCAAACTGACTTTTAGACCAATGAATATCACCACAGACAAAACTATGACTCCTCTTATTCAGGTTGGAAAAAGTTGAGTGGGGAGTCTCTAAACTTCCACTCTTGCCGAGTTGTGATGACAAGTATCAGCACCAGTCAGGCAGTATAAATCCTTTTAAAGAAATAAAAGTATTCCACTGGATAGTAGAGTCATCAGTTTAAGGTGTCAACAGAGAACATTCAAGAGTGCTAGATTTTAACCCTAAACCTGCAGTAAGGAAGAAGGTCCCTTTCTACTGGAGTGTGTTGGATAATATTTGAGTGGAGTCAGGATTTCAGAATTTCCTTAAATGTGTTGAAAAGAGGCTGTACATTCTTTACTGTTTTAATACTAAGCTTACCCAGAAGAGACCACATATCCTTCCTAATTTAAACTAAAGGAAACAGAATCTTATGGCCCCTGGCCAGCAATAAGCAATTAAGCTGCTACTGTCCCTTTAAGAGTGAAGATGTCAGTTACCAGAGGGTTGCCCCTTGTAAGCATCACTAGAGGGCAATTAATGGGGTGAAAATTGATAAAGATTATATAGCAATCAACCTAATCATTCAAGGAAAAGGAGTTCTTATATTTCTACAGAGAACAGTTCAAAAAAGAAATGCTGGGTTCCATTATGCCTCATCAAAGTCAACATCTCTGAGACTTAGAAAGGCTTTTAGCCTTTCTGTCACTTTAAGAAATCATGTGAAGAATACTCTTGATTTCAAGCACTTCAGCAGCATTTATACTTTTCTAAAGAAATAAGAATATAGTTATTTATCATTATGAACCAATAGGAAGTCAAGTTTATCATTTTCCTTATCCTCTATTAGGTAGATGGCTGAAAGTGAAACTCTAGCAAAACCAGACGTGCCCTGTGTCAACAGGAAATAGTCAGACTATCTTGTTACCCCAGTTCCTAAAATATTAGAATTTCCATTTCTTGAAAGAAGATAATTATAAGTTGAATGTTTCTGTATAGATATTCACAAACCCCTGCACTTGGGTCACTTTTAAAAGTATAGTTTTTGTTCTAATTAATTCCTTGATGTTATAAATTTTCTCTCTTTTGGGCTATATTCAGATCCTATTTATTTTGGTTGCCTCTAGAGATATTAAGTAGCTTTTCTTTTGGTACTATGACTCTTACATCATGTTGGTATTTTACAGTTCCTAAACAAAGTTTTCTTTTCTTTTCTAGTCCCTTGACAATGGAACAACTTCAGTATTAGGAGTAAAAGAACTGTTGTTTACTACGTGTCACTCACTGACCTGGCAGTGTCTTCAAATGGGGTCCTCACTAAAGGAGTTGACTCTTTTGACCATTGACTGCCCAGAGGACCATTGTCTTCCTGACTGCCCTGAACTGATAGATTACATCATTGACTGGAGTCCTTTGGATCTGATCTACTTGAAACTTGATTGGCAGTGTAGAACAATACTTGGATACTGTTGTTTATTCCTACTCTCCCTCCCATTTTTCCTACAGAAAAGGAAAGAGCTATAAGGAAACAGAGACTCTTAAGGTCTAGTCCTTCTAAGGGTGAAGACATCAGTTACCATAGGCATGCCCCTTGTACCTACTGCTAGAGCTTGGGATACTGGGAATCTATTTTGATGGACTGCTTCTGCTGCATGGTCAATACCAAATTGCTGGAGAAACTTTTTACTGGACTCCTGTCTCCTGTTGTCTTTTGCCAAATCTCTTCTACTGTTCCAGGCCTAACAAATATGAAGTATACAATGCATAAAATGATGTTAAAATTAGACTCATCAAAATTTAATTTTTTCTATAACAAGAAGGATAAAAAAGATGAAAAGCCAAAACTGATCATTTTTTCTCAAATCATGTATCAACATGTATAAATATACATATATATAATGCCTAGAATGTTATTCACAAATAGTAAACATCAAATATAATATATATTTGATATACATATAAATGTATATAAATAGTGGACTCTCAAAATTCAACAAGTGAATCAAAAAAGAGCCTCATTAGAAAATATATAAAGGATTGGAATAGTGGAAAATACAGACTATGATAAGCACCTTTAAGGCCACAGAAAATTTGTAAATGAAGTGAGGTGTACGCACCAACTGAATGGTTCAATGTAAAAATAGTAAAAACACCAAATTCTGATGAAAATGGTAAGAAATGCAGCACTAATAACTTGTTCTAGAAATGTTGAGTTGCAGGGGTATTCTTAAAAGTTAGTAGGTTTTTTGTTTTTGTTTTGTTTTTGTTTTTGTTTGTTTTTTTTTTTGGGGGGGGAGGTTTTGGGCCACACCAAGTGGTGCTCAGAGGTTACTCCTGGCTCTGTGCTCAGAAACCACTCCTGGCAGGCTCAAGTGGCCATATGGGATGTCAGGGGATCAAACCTGAATCCATCCCAGGTTGTCCATTTGCAAGGCAAATGCCCTACCACTGTGCTATCACTCCAGCCTTATAGTAGGTTCTAAAAAGCTAAACTTTTAACTATCTTATGATCCAGGAATTATTTATCTGGACAAGTTTTCTAGTAAAATAAACATTTTGTGTGTTTTCTCACACAAAAACATGAATGTCCAAAGCTGCTTCATTTGTATGGCCATAAACTAAAACCTGCCCTTTCCATTTAAAGTGAATGGTTAAATTGTGGTAGCCCTAGACTATATAAACAGAAACAGATCATCGATGCAGCAGCCAAAACGAAATGTCAGAAAACTTTACTAAGTTATTTTTCTTACAATTTATATGACATCCTTCAAGTGACAAAATAGCAGATTTCTAGGTTGTTAAGGCTTGTAATTAAGAATAAAACAAGGGGCTGGATAAATAGCATGGAGATAAGGCATTTTCCTTGCATGCAGAAGGATGGTGGTTTGAATCCCGGTATCCCATGTGGTCCCCTGAGCCTGTCAGGAGTGATTTCTGAGCATAGAGCTAGGATTAACCCCTGAGCACTGCCTTGTGTGACCCAAAAACCAAAATAAATAAATAAATAAATAAATAAAAAGAAATAAATAAAATAATAAATAAATAAAACAAATCTTGCTCTGGGCACTACCCTACCCTGTCCTACTGTCTTCCTTCTTTCTACCCACTTAAAATCTTCCTGAGTTCAGGGAAAAAAAAGAAAAAGAAGAAAGAAAAAGATAAAGATAAAAGAACACAGGGCATAAATTAAAAAAGATTTAGGAAATACCTAAGGAGGAAATTAAAGATTGCTATAAAAAGTAACACATAGGATCTTTGTGATGAAGGAAACATTGTCTTACTGTATAAACAATAATATTTTGGATGTGATATTCTATTGTAACTTTGCAATTTAAAAACCACTCTAGGGGACACTGAGTAAAGATTATTGGTTCTATCTAATTTTATAAAATTTAATGTGAATCTAAAATCAACTAAAAACAAAATTTTATAGAAGTTACATATTCTTATGATTTTTAGTATCCAAACATAGACAATGTTTCTAGTTATTTGTTATATTATTCTTTAATCTGTTGTTAGCATTCCTTTATTTTACCTTTTTTTACTTTTTTAAATTTTATTTTAGTTGCTTATGTGAAGAGCTATGAGTCCCTCCTTTCTATTTGTCCCAAATTATTTTATTCTCTTCTTTTTCTTTAATCCAATCACTTCTTCTCTTTATTTTACTAGCAGGTATTCATCTTTCCAATACACAAACTGGGCTTACACTTCCCAGCCTAAAATTTTATTTTTAATCTTTCAACCCAGTAGTCTCTGTTTCTAATCTAAAACAAAAACTTATGATGATATTTTGGGAATCTTATTTCTGTGATGATATTGTGGGGACATCTGCAGTGAACCAGCAGATAGATTGGTTAAACTCGTGGTCATGAAGCTGTGTCCTGCTCCCATAAATTCATGGGCCATCCATCTTCCACAGACAGTTTAGCCCCATTTATTTCTTTTCATTTTTTGGTCAGATTGTATATCTGATCCCATAGCTTCTCAGCACAAGCTTCACTAATCCCTCATCTTGTGAAGAACGATGGGCCCTTTTAAGTGGCAGACACAGAATTGACCAGCACGGCTTGCTTCTGGACCCAGATCCCAGAAAACCAAGAGCTTCAACCTAGTACGTTAATTTCTATGCTGTTTCTATTTCACAAAGATGTTTAGTGCTTTTTTTTTTTTGAGCCAGAGCACAATCATAAATATTTTTTCTAAGTAAGTTTTTAATGACTTGAACTAGTAAGTTTAGCTACCAGCAACTAACCTGGGTTCTATTCCTGCCACCCCTTATAGTCCCTTGAGCCTCCCAGGAATGACCCCAGGGCACAGAGTCAGGGATAAGCACTGAGTAGAGGTGGGAGTAGCCCATAAGCCAAAAAAAAATGTTACCAATAGATTATTTAATATTTTATTGTAGTATGCTTATTATACTATGCCAAATTCTTATATTTTCTAGGGGCATCCGATTTTCAAGAGATGATTTCTTTTGCTCAAGGGTATTTTAGAAGCATTTTTTTTTTGTTTGTTTTTGGTTTTTGGGTCACACCCGGCAGCGCTCAGGAGTTACTACTGACTTCATGCTCAGTAATTGCTCCTGGCAGGCACAGGGGATAATAATATACTTTAAAGCATTATATTAGTGTCTTATCAAATTTGTTCGTAGATTATGCCAAGTGTGCACAACAATTCATTCCTCCTACCCACAACCAATAAAACTAACAAGTAATGTTTAGAAATACTTGAAATAATAATAGCAGCACTGGAAAGAAATGTATTCCTTTAAAACATAAACAAAGCATCAAATGTAGTCAGAACACAGCAACAGAAACTCAACTAACCTACGAATGTCATAGATATTTTGTCGATTCCATAGTGAAAAACAAAATTTTTACATTAGTAAAATTTTATGAAATAACTACATTTTCATGATAATCTTTTTAGCAGAGATTAAAGATAAAGCATTCTATCATGTTTCACTGATATTTTTCCCTCTTTTGCGATAGTCTTAACTAAATTCAGTAACAGATTTAGTTCATTATCTTTCCTGCCTACACCCTGGTGTATGGCATTACCCTGCTCGTGTCAGAATTGCATGGAAACATGACTTATCTCTCACTTACCATAATAAGAGTGGATAGTCAACCCAGATAATTCAGAACTAATTTTCACTGGGGCTTGAAGCATCTTTCTTGTTATTAATTTTAATACCACAAACTGAATTTTAGATAAATTCCTATTTGTACTAAGCTATAATGAGGCCATCTTAATGTTTTTTATTATGTTATGCAAATTGTTTATTTACATGCTTAATCAAAACACAATGTAAGTGCAACTCACTTAAAGAACTGGAAAAATCAGAAAAGGATTGATATTTTTCTAGCAAATGAATTTTATCTATATGTTAATAAACAAGTTAAATTATTATTAGTCATATTTTTCTTGTTGACTATCTTCCTATGATCAAATTCATAAAATATGTGAGCTGAAAAAGTTATATATAATCACAGTTTTAAATTTTTTTCTTTTTGCTTAATTTCTCTCAACAGCATTTTTGACATTATTTGGGGTGCTCTGTCTGTTTCAAAGAACAGAGAGCAGCATCCCTAGTCTCTGCTTGTGACATGCTGATAGAGATCTGGCCACAGTTTTGGATGATCAAACTCTCTCTAGACCAAGTTATTAAAACTGTGAGTCATGTCTTCACATTGAGATTATGTGACTAAATGTGAAGTCACAGTTTGTCTTAGTAAAATATTGAATTCAAATATACAAAAAATTAATTTGAAATTAAATGTATAAACAAATAAAGGTGTTTAAAAAAGTACTGTAACACTGAACTTCCCTAGCCTTGATTGTGAACATATATCATGACACATCACACTGTGCATGGTGTCTAGTCATACAGTGCCGGCAGATCCTACCAGAAACAGTTGAGCTCAGATTCCAGATGATCATGTGCTACAAATTGCAGTGCATCTATTGTATGTACAAATTTTTCTGCTCTTACAAGATGCATAATAGTTTAAGGATAATAAGCATCTAATACTTCCCTAAAATGATTTTTTAGCATTAAAATGCCAATTTTCTTTGTGGGGGTTTGGGCCACATCTGACTGAGTTCAGGACTGACTGATTCTTGGTTGTGTCCTTATAGGTCACTCCTGGCTTGACTGGAGGCTCATATGGGGTGCCAGGGATAGAACCACAGTCAGTTGTATGCAAAGTAAGCACTTTACTTGCTATATTATCACTCTGGCCCCAAATTCATTTATTTTGGGCTTGTTTTGTGGTCAAAGTTAGAAACTTCCTTAAGCAAACATAAGAATCGATTATAGTATACAATGACAAAAGTCATTTAGTAATTTAATCATAACTGCTATATGTTTATGTAAGTGTGAACCTTAATGTTTTAAATTAAGTACAAATTATGTACTTTTATAAGGTATTTTAGGAATATTTATATTCTAAGACAATGTATTTTAGTAAGGAATAGGACATAAAATTTATACAGAAGAGGGAACGATACCACAACACAGCAGAGTCTTTGTAACTCAGTTATAATATATCTACATTGAGAAGAAAATGAAAATATGTCAAATTTTTTCTGTATTATGGATTTCTTTGTAATAACCCAGATGGGATGGAATAGCTATATTCAATTTGTAGTGAAGTTTTGGCTATGAAGAGAATGAAATTAGCCAACTAAATGACATTCTAAAACTAACGTGCAGAGTACTACAAAAGAAATATTTTAAATAATTGAAATATTCAAATGAATAAAATGCTTTGAGGAAATAACTACTGTTGATGAAAAATATTTACTTGCATCTTAAGCAACTTATTTAATTGCCAGATCTAAAAAGAACTAAAGAGTCTTGTCTGCATAGGAGATCTCCTGTTAAATGCTATTAAAATGTCAGAAATAATTCATGGGACAAAGTATAGGAAATAAACTTCCTTTATATAATAATACTATTTCCATAATAATTTCTGAAATCACTAATAACCAATTCCAGCTGTTCATTGCCAGGCTCAAGTCAACCCAAAGTTTAAAATTCAGTTAAATGAAAGCACTGGTATTTCTGATATGACACAAATATTATTTTGTGTAAGTTATGTTTATTTAAAAAGCATACACAAGGAATTATTCCTTTATGATCCTCTCAAAGGGCCTACAAGAAAATATACATATGTAAATATACATATTAATAATATTCATTGAAATTTTTCACAAATGAATTTTTACAGTGAAAGCATTGTTTTGGCCTCTGTATAGACAGTGCTAGAACAATATGATTCAGAACACAGGATTTGTAGCATAAGCTGATGACAAAGAACATGTCACTTTCACTCATTTGATGTTTCATTAGAAGGTAGTTGTCAAAAAAATCACCAATGTTAGATGCTGTGCTTCATGATATTACCAAAATCATAAAGTTCACCTTAAATTAATGAAGGTCTTAAGAGTTATTTGTTTTTATACTTTTGCAAGGACATGGCTTCAGATTACAACAGCTTATTACTACATGAGAAGGTAAAAGGGAAAAGGTCAAACAGTTTTTTTATTATAAGATGAAGTTGTTATATTTTCAATTGCACTGAAATATAATTTTTTACATTTTCATCATAATAAATAATGGCATTAAAGAATATATAACTCATCTGTGGAATTTGAAAAAAATAAAAGACATTATAGTAATAACACCCAGAGACAATAGAGATGAGGGCAGGAAGGACCAACTCTCTATATACAGGCTCTCCAATACAGGAGAGGGATGAGGGAGGAAGGATATTGGGGGCATTGATGGTTAGAATGTTGCACTGGTGAAGGGAGGGGCGTTCTTTTTATGACTGAAACCCAACTACAAACATGTTTGTAATCATGGTGCTTAAATAAAGATATTTTTTTTAAAAAAAAAAAGAACTATTTATCCTACCAAGCTCTGTAGCTTTTTCTTTTTTAAACTTTATACTTTATTTAAAAATCATGATTTACAAAGTTGTTCATAATATGTTTGTTTCAGGTATTCAACATTTTGACACCAGACCCACTACTGATGTGGCCCTACTCCACCAAGATCTCCATTTTTCCCTTTACTTCCTAAGCTTACCTCCCAGAAGGCACAAAATAATTTACTTTATTGTATTTGTACAACACACACTAAAACTTAATTTTACTCCTGTATTAATAATTCCTCTTGTGGTGGGAATTGCTATTTGAATAAACAGAATTGCATATGCTTATTGCTTCTCTGAGGTTTTACACATATGCTAGCTCTCTGAGGTTACACAAACATTTTGGATCTCTGAAGTTACACATTCATTCTTTCTCTGAAAAAGGAATATATGAAGGCAGGGTGTCTGTATTCTCTCCAAGAAGCCTTGGTAATATCAGCTCACAGACCAGCTTACTCAAAGTGTGGTCAAATTTATGTCGCAAAAGCGAATTGTAGGTGAGTGACTCAGGGCCATTGGGAAAGAGATGGTTGTGGGTGATGGAGGCATAAGGCATGGCTTTGGAAGGATGGATCTTGACCTGCCCTCTCATTCTGAGATGGCCAGATTTCTGCTGCATGGCCAGTGTACCCAGGATCTGTCATGGTTTGGTTATACCTCGTTCAAGAAAAGATTGACTCTATGGAGCTGGCACGGTTTGAACATGGTCATTCTCTAGTTTTTGATTCATTTGATTTAGTAAATTCAATAAAGTAACTGCCTGAAAAATGTGAGAATAGTCAATAGTAGTCTATAAGCACTAAGAATGCACAAATGAACTAAAAAACTAATATGAGTAAAATAGAAGTCTATAGTCATATGGACCTTTTAGATATTGTCCATTCCATAAATGTGATATGAGAACTTTATGACTTTATAAAGAAACAAACTTGTTTTAAAAGGACAATATTTATCACCATGTTTGAAAAAGATTTTTTATGAACTTTATTTGTATATCTTAGCTAGTATCTAAACTAGGATTACTGAGTCAACAATATTGATCAAACATAGCAAGTATCCAATAACTACACTTAGAAATTTGTATTGAGGAAATGAAACCTAAGACACAGCATAGTTATATAAATGATGATATAAATCATTAATGGTTTTAGAAAAATGAAAATCAAGTTTCTGACTATTGAGAAATGTAAATTATGGATATTTACTTGATATGATGTGATAAATTATTAAACCATGTCAAATGCATATGATGGTCTGTATAAAATTGTATTGTAAAGGAGGAAGAGAACTAGGAGAAATAAAAGCGAAAAATTGAAGATATAGATCTTCCCAACACAGACCACAGATATTTTATGAAAGCAAGATTCCCTTCAGGGGAATATTTTTGGCATCTGGAAATCTCATTATGTTAAATGTAGATGTAACTTTTCGTTGTTTTGCTGAGGATTTCAAGACAGACTAAGGAGTAAAGGGAATGACTGTCATTAGCAGTATATAATGAAACACAAGAGCTTTATATTTTGCTAAGCAACTTTCTATATTCACAATGTTTCATTTCAGTGACAACCAATCTCAAGAGCAAATAATTGCTTCATGCTGTATGTAGGAAAAAACCTTAAGGTAGATGACTGACTACCATTTTATAAATCACAATACATTAATAATAACAAAAAAGGAACATCTGGGTAAAAATTCATATTTTTCTTGACCTTAAAATGTCAGACCTTAAATTTCAAATGAACTGAATTTAAGCTGAATTGATAAAAAATATAAGTCAAGTAGTTTGGGGGCTTGTCCAAAGTTCAGTTTTCATAATACAAGGATCACAATGAGGAGAAAATATGAAGCTATTT
>PVKC010002627.1:0-42508 GCA_004027635.1 Crocidura indochinensis
TCACATGATACCAGGGGTCTGCTTTCTTCCAGTATAACTTTCTAACTTTAACTATTATACCTTTAGTAACTCTATTTCCCAAAAAATCCATATGCTGAGTTAGTGGGAGTGACAACTTCAACATAACACAGTAAGAAGACACTATTCAACCTATAGAAGCCTACCTCTGGAGTTCTAAAATAGCTTTCCTCCTCATTTGTAGAATTCATAGTATCCCAACATCCCTAAGAGTCCTAAACCTCTTACTTCTTAAAAGGATATCAAAATGCCATTTAAGCCAAGTATGGTTGGCGCTTGTGGCCTGACTTATTCAGGACCAATATTGCTATTCTTTCATCAGCCTCTTAATTCTTTCCAAATTATATGATATAGGCAAGGCCAGGCCTTTTTTTCCCTTCTGGGAGAAACTGGAAGGTAAAGAGGCATCTCAGGTCCAGAACCTAATAAAGTAAATTTTTTGACTTGAGAATACTCGGTAGATCTCTTTGGTTTATGATGTGACTCCCTAGGATAACCCTTGGTCCTGGCTTCCAGCTCTGAGTCAACTCTCTGGACCCCTTGGAAGCCTCCAAAATCAAAATGTAACTTTGGCAAAAATTATTCTTGTTTGATCTTTTCAGTGCAGACTGGCTGAGTGCTTTTGTTTGGTATAATATTGCTATAATATTCACAATGCTCTTGTTAGTCTCCCATAGGAATCCAGGCCATTAGACATGAGTATCTCTGTATACTTTCCCTGAAAATTCTGTCTCCTCTATTTCTGTATTTTGCTGGGGTAGTTGATTGTATCTCTGAATTATATGTCATTTTCTTCAGCAAATTATTTTCTAGCCACATTCCAGCCCAGGTTAAAGAGTATGCCATCCAGAATTTCAAATCCTGGTTTCTTTTTGTTTAGTAGTTTTGACTTCTATTTATTTCTTGCCTCTCACAGGAAAGAGACAGCATGCTAAACCTTTAAAAATTAGAAATAGCCTCTGTGAAAAATCTCAGTTTATTACTTACAAATACTCGCTCTCTTCAACAGAACACAATTCAGTCAATTATTCTGTTACTGTATTACAAGAAACATCTTTCTTCCAGTCTCTGATAATGTCCTTCATTTCAGTATAAGATTTTACCAAAATCACCTCTAACCTTTGTATTTCTAACAAAATGTTAGTGGTGATGTGTGTATTTTCAAAGATGATAGAATCTCTCTCTACTGTTCTCTTTTTTTCTTTGCTGATTTCTTCTAAGATTCTACTTTGACACCCTTATTTCTACCAAGAGTAGGTTCTTTCATGCAATCTAAGTTCCACTTCATCCACAACAATGTTAAACAGTTATACAGTGTATGTTACTGTAATCAAACTTAAAAAGTTGAAGAAACATTCTGCAACTCAGGGAATCCACTAAAAGACAAATCAAAACACAGAAGTGTGTTTAACAAGAAAAAATGGAAATAAAATGGGATACTAAAAATACTTAATATAAATGAAAGTAGAGGGGCCCGGGAGATAGCATGGAGGTAAGGCATTTGCCTTTCATGCAAAAGGTCATCGGTTCGAATCCCGGTGCCCCATATGGTCCCCTGTGCCTGCCAGGAGCAATTTCTGAGCATGGAGCCAGGAGTAACCCCTGAGCACTGCCGGGTGTGACCCAAAACCCAAAAAATAATAATAATAATAATAATAATAATAATAATAAAATAAATGAAAGTAGAAAGAAAAGGGACAGATGGAACAAATGGGAAACAAATTATATGATTGCAAATTTAAACCTAACCATGCTGGTATTTACATTAAGTGTAAATAGTCTATGCATTTCAATTATATACTAGAGATTGCAGGCTGGGTTTGAAAACTAATGTTTGAGCGACATTAGTTAAATGAGATCCAAAAGGAGATCCTAAACCTCATTCCCTAGTGCCCCCCACCTCAAACACAACACCAACCTAACAACCGTCCATAGTTGAAAATATCTTTATGGAATCTCTGGAATCCAAGTTATTACAGTACCATAGTGGAGCACAGAGAGGAGGAAATACATGTCAAAATGGTTATTTATCACATCATTATCCCCATAATCTGGCACAGAGCAGAAAAAGATTCTTCAAGAGTTCACCCAGAATTTGGACAATGAATCTATTTAATAAATCTGACCCCTAGTCTATCTAGGAACACTGGTTAAGTTGAATACAAGTACTTTTCCTGCTTAGGTTATTCTGTAAAGTTTGGGTGCATGGCAGCTTCAAATTTGACACCAAGAGAAGGATACAGGATTTATGAAAAAAAACTGAAGGAAATGACACTGCCAAGGAATAAAGTCAAGCTTCTGGAACTTACCCTAAAAATATATACCTATGAACCACTGACAATGCCTAATGGTAATCTTAAAGAAATTCTGTAAACTAGGAGAAAACACAAACTACTAAAGGAAAACAAAAAATAATGCATGATCCATTTAAAATTCAGTAAAAGGTGGAATCTAGATAGAAGCCATATTATATTTCTGAAACTGAGAAGTTCAAGAGACCTTCATGAAACACAGCATCAAAAAAGTAGAGGAAAGTGTTGTGTAACTTTTATGATATTGTTTTTGCCTATCATCCCCCCTGGATCTTCCAGGTGGGGGTGATTAACAAATGTGAATAAAGAGCTTGTGGGGGAGGCAATACTTTTGACAGAACTGACAGCGAGGTGAGAGAGCTGGAGAGACTGTCAAAAAGCTTCTTTGCTGAACCTTTTGTCCCCTGGATTCACGGACTGGACTGTTTTGTTTGTTTGTGGGGGGATTTGTCGCTGGGGTCTCCTCTGGGAGGAGATCGAGGAAAGATGTTTCCCATTGGAAATATTTCCCATTGGAAATTATTTTTAAACTCTGAGACCACCAGCAAGGGGTTCGACCTCCCCCGCCGCAGGAAAGAATCTCAAATTCAGAAGTGAGTAGAAAGTTTATTTAAGGAAATGATGACTCAAAGCATCCCAAATTTGGGGAATAAAATGGACAGTCATACTCATCAAACTCTTTAATTCCAAATGTGTCAATTTTAGATGAAGCTACCACTGATTAAATTCTTAACAATTAATTATAGATAATTCTATATGTAGCAAGAAAAGAGAAACTTGTTATATGTAAGAACCCCCTATATAAGAATAATAGATTTATCAACAGAAATTTTGCAGGCTGAGAAAAAATTGAATGACATAATAAAAATTCTAAACGGAAAAACCTGTTAAAATAGAGAGATGGGCTGGAGTGGTTGTACGGTGGGTGGGGTGTTTGCCTTGAAAGCAGACGATCCTGGACTGGTAAGGTGGAGGTAGAGGTAAGGTTTCTGCCTTGCAAACGCTAGCCAAGGAAGGACTGCGGTTTGATCCCCCGGTGTCCCATATGGTCCCCTCAACCCAGGGGCAATTTCTGAGTGCTTAACCAGTAGTAACCCCTGAGCATTAAGTGGATGTGGCCCCCCAAAAAATGTTTTTGGTCTTGGTGCTTCCCTTATTCCCCCTCTAACTGGGAGGCAGAACTAGATAATTCAAGTTAAGTGGTTTTGTTTGAAGAAGAGAAAAGTAGTAAACTGGGGTAAATGTCTAATATGCCGAAAATGGGCAGAATCCTTCTAGAGGCTCTCATCATAGGTTTGAGAAACGAAGGAGAAAAAGAAGGTGAAATGCCCCAACAGTACAAAAAGAAGTCTCAAATATCCAGTGAGCACTCCAGTGACGATAGGCACCACAATAAAAGCCATAGTCCTGAGTTAACAAATATGGCAGAGCACATAAAGAAAGAAACGAAAAGAAGAAAAAAACATATAACCATAAATGGAGACAACAACTTCAATACCCACTCCAAAACAAGGAAATCGACAAAAACTAGATAGGTAAATAAAAATAAGGAAAAATAAGAAAAAATGAAGATAAAAAATAATATATAAAGAAAAAATATTTTGTGCTTTTTGCCTTTTTTTTTCCTTCCTGCACTGGCACAGTAAATATTGGGGTCATTCGAAAAGTAATTTACTTGGCCTAAGCGTTGTGGGGTTTCTCCACCCTTGGAGTATATTGTCATGGGATTAACCATAGGCTCCGTTCAGGTTCATTTACTCTCCCAGTGGTGCTTTCGTGGTGTTTCGAAGACTTCTACTCCATCCTGGGTGATGACATCAGACCTCTGTATCTAGAGATCTCAGCATCTGCACTGATCCGGGAGTGGGATTTATGATGAAGTTTTTCTTTGTGGTTCTAGAAGTTCTGTTCCCTCAGTGTCATTTTAATCCATCTTCTGTGGTTCGAAGATCATGGCTTTTATGTGGTGCTTATCTTTATTGTTGGAGTGCTCACTGGATATTTTATTTGACACTTCTTTTTGTACTGTTGAGGTGTTTCATCTTCTTTTTCCCCTTCGTCTCTCAAACCAATGATGAGAGCCTCTAGAAGGACACTGCCCATTTTCGACGTATTTGATTTTTACCCCAGTTTATCACTTTTCTCTTCTTCAAACAAAACCACATAACTGGAACTATAGTACCACATCCCAGTTAGAGGAGGAAACTAGGGAGGTATCAAGACCAAAATAGGTGTAGGACCACTAAGTAGTAAACTAGGCTCAGAGGGGATCACGTATTCTAGCAGCCCCAGGGGTGAAGGAGGAGGATATGGGAGGTAGGATGGGAACGGAGGTGTAGGGAAGATAATTCAGCGACGGGAATCCCCCTGATATTATGTTAATATGTACCTAAAATATTATTGTCAACAATATGTAAACCACTATGATCAAAATGAAAATTATATTAAAAATACTTTGTTAATGGATATGCAATAGCAAAAGAAATAGATTATGCTATCAATAATATAATATTGGCAAGAAGAATTTAAAATACATAATTTTTGTATACTTTTGAATTGTTTTGTATTATAATTGATAATTGTATCAAATAAAATAGATTATTACTCTGTACAAAGTTTTATGAAATTTCTATCAAAAAGTAAGAAACTAATAAAGAGAACAAAGAGGAAGGAAGAAAGTATGCCACTACCAAAAATATTCACAAAGGAAGACAGTAAGATTAATAAAAAAGAACTACAAAACATAAAACAATGAATAAATTATAAAATTAGTTTTTATTTAGCAATAATGTAAATAAATTTTACTCGCTAATAAAAACACACAGACATACTTCATTGCATATCACAGAAATTGTGTTTCTTTTTTTTTTATAAACTTAAGATTTCTGATAATTCTGAATGGAAGAGATCTCTTGGAGCCATTTTTCTAACAACTAAGATGAAAGCTCTTTATTTTGGGGTAGAAGGGGTTGGACCAGAGGCCCGGGAGATAGCATGGAGGTAAGGCATTTGCCTTTCATGCAAAAGGTCATAGGTTCGAATCCCGGTGCCCCAGATGGTCCCCCATGCCTGCCAGGAGCAATTTCTGAGCATGGAGCCATTAGTAACCCCTGAGCAGTGCCGGATGTGACCCCCCCCAAAAAAAAAACCCACACACAAAAAAGAAGGGGTTGGGCCACATCCGGCTCAGGGTTTACTTCTGGCTCTGAACTAATAAATTACTCCTGGAAGGCTTGAAGAACCATGTCCATATGGGTATACTGAGGATCGAATTCAGGTTGACTACATGCAAGGCAAATGCCCTATATGCTGTGCTATCATTTCAGCCCCAATGATGGCTCTTTATTAGCAAGAAATTATTTTTAATAAATGTGCATTCTTTTTGGCACAATTCTGTGGTATACTTATTAGGTTACCATATAGTGTAATTATAACTTTTGTGTGCATGGTAAATAAAAATATTCATGTATCTCACTATATTTTATTTGTCAAGATACAAAACACACAGCATCTCTAAGATATATCAGTACAATGTAGCAGAATGGTGGAAAAGAAAATTAAAAAAAAAAACGGGTCAAAAAAGTGACTTGTTTTTAATTTACGGACACAGATGAAAGTTAAAATTAGAAAAAATATTCTGTGTAAATGGCAGTTAAAAGAAAACAGGGTTAACTCCATTGATACTGAACAAAATAGACTTTAAGTAAAAAAATTGTCACATGAGATAAGGTCACTTAGTAATTATAAAATAATCAACTTGACAAGAAAATATTAAAATAATACATATTTATTATGCACATGACCTTAAAGCACCTAAATATATAAAGCAAACACTGGCAGATATGGGGATAAAATAGAAATACAGTAATAGCAAGAGACTTTAATAACCAACTCTAAATAATGTGTTGATCTCTCAGATAGAAAATCAATGTGAAAGCAGCAGACTTAACACAATAAACAAAATAATGCTAATATATATAAACAATATTTGACCCAATAGCAGCAATACATTCTGCCCAAGTTTGCCCAGAAAAATACCCAAAATAAACCACATGTGAACTCACCAAAGTTTTATACATCTTTATCAAAGCACCATGATTTATTAATTTCACTAAAGTACCAAATTTATTCATAGTTGGCTTTTAGATATACAATGTTCTAGCATCTGACCACCAGCATCAACTTTCCTCCACCAGTGTTTCCAGGTTCTCTCCCCACCTCAGCAGCATCTTGATAGGCACCCTCTTAAGTGTGATTGCTATAGTTTAGGTTTCATGAGTTTAGTTGCTTTGTGGCTTGGATAATTAGCCGTTACCATTACTCCACACCTCCAATGTACAAGAATCTCCTTAAACCCTGCCGCTTCCTGATAGTCTTCTTCACTCCTACTTCTATTTATTTCCTTCTCTTGAAATCCACTGGCTTAAAAGTGAAATCAAAGTCTTGAGATAGGGAACAGTGATAGTTTCCTACTGAGAGGTAGAACACTGGCCACTCACACAATCAACCCAGGTTCAATCCCTGTCATTCCAAGAACTCCAGGAATACAGAGCCAGGAGAAACATTGAGCATTGTTGGGTGTGACACCCTTCCCCCAAAAGCCTGGAGACCAATTTAAATGATAGCACATTATAATAAAACTCATGGAAAATAATTAAAAAATGTTAATACTCTAATTTATTGGAAAAATTGCAAATAAAATAAAGATATAGATTACCAACCTGACTTTATACCTCAAGTAATTAGGAAAAGAATGAACTAATTCCAAAATTAAGGCAAAGAAGAAAAGAAGGTTTGAGAAGGAAAAAATAAAATAAAATAAATAAAATAGATGAAAATAGGGTGGATTTAAAAAAATAAGTAAAATCAACAGACCTTAGCAAAGCTAGGAAATATAAACTTGAATAGAATAAGAAATAAAAGAAGATATTAACCTTCTAAGATTGTGTTTAGTGGAGACCCACCACTCAGATCACAATGTGCCAGTTTTACCTGCTAGCCCTGGATAAAAAAGGCTTGAAGCAACTGACTGGAAGCTGAATCGACAAACTTGAGTCTTGAACATGTGGGGCTGTTTGTTTCTGCTACTGCTGAATGAAAGTGACACCCATCATTATCGGATATATGGGTACCACTTTTGAAGACCCTGGATGAAAAGGCATGAGTTGCAAAGCCATATACAATGCAAGGAACAAGACGTTGGTAAGTCCTAGTAGGCAAGGCAGATCATCTGTTAACTTGGGAAAATATCAAGGGCATATTTTAAAGCAATTCTCCTGTGGACCATTTGAAAGAGTTCTGGAACAGCCTCAACTCAAGAGATAGAAAAACAACTTTTAAAACATTTATTTGACTTTTAATAAATTTGTTAAGCCATAAAAAGAAGATATTAAAATGATATAACAGAAGTAAAAAAAAAAGAAACTATATAAGCAGTTATGAGACAACAAAATGTATTACTGAGATGAAATGAATGAATGTATGTATATTTGCACATCCAAGAAAAAAAACCAAGACATAGAAGTCGGAATAAGACAGAATATCTAAATTTAATCTGCCTGAACAAATATATGACTAAAAACTCGCAGTGACATTTAAAGAATAATTAGCAATAAACTATTAATTGTCTTTAAATTCTTCCTAAAATATAGAAGACAGAACACTTCCAAACTCATTTATAAAGTCAGTATGCAGTCCTGAAACTAACATGAAAGATGAGAATACTCTTGTCTTTGAACACCACGAAACAATATTATTGATGAACATGAGGACAAAATTCAGAAACAAAACATTAGATCTGAATCAGGAGCACATAAAAGAATCATACTTCATGACCACAGTTAAATCTGTGGGATTCATGGGCCACCCAACATACACAAATCAATCAGGATGGTAGATCTTGTTTACAGAATAAAGGCTAAATATCATATGATTTGAAAAAAGTACAGAACAACCTTCAATGAATATTTTGTAGATGAAAATTAATACTATGGGATTGCAACTATTCCACATTCTAAAAACGGCAAAACTATGAAAACAGTACAAAAATCAGTGGTAGGGGTCGGAGACATAGCATGGAGATAAGGCGTTTGCTTTTCATGCTGAAGGATGATGGTTCAAATCCCGGCATCCCATATGGTTTCCATGGCCTGCCAGGGGTAATTTCTGAGCATAGAGCCAGGAGTAACCCTTGAGTGCTGCCGGGTGTGACCAAAAACAAAAACAAACAAACAAACAAACAAAAATCAGTGGTACCAGAGCAGTGTAGAAGACAAATATACAGAGCACGGAGGATTTTTAGTTCTACACAATAATTAGAGATACTTATTAAATTTTTGTTCAAATCCATAGAATGAACAGCATTAAGAGCGAATCCTTATGTAGGCAATGAACTTGGATGATTATATATCTATGTAGGAATACCAATTATATCAAATGTCCCTTTCTGTTGGGAGATGTTGATAATAGAGATCGTAGCAGGAGCTATATGAAAATTTTACCTTACTCTCAATATTTCCATGAACATAAAACTATCCTGATATTTATTTTAAAACTAAGAGGTTAAAGGAGTCAAAGCAATGGTGCAATGGTAGGGCATTTGCCTTGCATGTGGCTGACGCAGGACGATCCCCGGAATCCCTTATGGTCCCCCAAGTCAGGAGCGATTTCTAAGCCCCTAGCATCACCGGGTGTGCCCCCTCCCCCGCAAAAAAAAAACAAAAACAAAACCCAAGACAGTCATTTCAATATATGTAAAAAAACATTTTATAAAATTCAAGATCCTTATGATAAAGCAAGTTCTTCACATATTAGGTACAAAGAGAACATTATTTACAATAAAGGGCATTTATGAGAAGCCCTCAGCTAATCATCCATGATGGTGAAGCACAAAATATTTTCCTCTAACTAAAAAGCAAGACTTATATTGCTATATTTGGTTGTTGTTATTGTTGTTTTTTATTTTGGGGTCACACCCATTGAAGCTCAGGGATTACTCCTGGCTATGTGCTCAGAAATTGCTCCTGATTTGAGGAACCATATGGGATGCCAGGGGATTGAACTGTGGTTTGTCTTAGGTCAAACACCTTTGTGCCACTGCTCCAGCCGCTCATATTGCTTTTTTTTTTTAACTTTATTTATTTATTTGTTCATTGGCTTTTGATTCACACCCAGTGACACACAGGATTTACACCTGGCTCTGCACTCAAAATTGCCCCTGGCAGGCTGGGGGACCATAATGGATGTCAGGAATTGAACCAGGTACCTCCTGGGTTGGCCACATTCAAGGCAAATGCCCTACTGCTGTGCTATCTCTCCAGTCCTCATATTGCTATCTTGCCACTTCTATTCAACATATTATTTTAAGTTCCAATCAGGTTTCAGTCAAAACAAGCTTCTAACCATACGTGTCCTCATATGGGAGCTAGTAATAGGGATTTAGAATTAGAGTTTTCTGGGGCCGGGCGGTGGCGCTGGAGGTAAGGTGCCTGCGCTAACCTAGGACGGACCTCGGTTTGATCCCCTGGTTCCCCATATGGTCCCCTGTGCCTGCCAGGAGCGACTTCTGAGCGAATAGCCAGGAGTAACCCCTGAGCGTCACCGGGTGTGGCCCAAAAACCAAAAAAAAGAAAAAAAAAGAATTAGAGTTTTCTAAAGAAGAACAGGAGGGTTCTACCTACATGATCTAATTAATTCCCTAAAGATTCTTCCTCCAATTTCCATCTCCTTAGACATTAGGGTTTTGTTGTTTCTTGATTGGTTTGCTTTGCTTGTTTGTTTTTGGTGTTTTTTTGTTTGGGGGCCACATCTGACTGCACTCATTAGTTACTCCTAGCTCTGCACTCAGAAATTGCTCCTGGCAGGCTCAGGGGACTATATGGAATACCAGGGATTGAACTCAGATCTGTCCTGGGGCATCTGGGTGCAAGGCAAATGCCCTACAGCTGTGCTATCACACTGGCCCCAGATATTAAGTTTTAACATATAAAATTTGTGCTGAGAAAAATATTTAGACCACACCATTATACCCCCTTAAAGTAAGAAAAAAATGCATTTTTCTTTCTAGATAATATAATCTGATATCATCTATATAGATCTATAGATAGGTCACACAGAAAATCCTACAGACTATATATACCTATTGTGTATAAACAAACATAGTAAAGTACAATGCAAGTCTAATAAAAAAATTAATGGGCTTTAGTGATGGTATAGTGAGTAGGAAATTTGCCTTACATGTTGCTGACAAGGGTTCAATCCCCAGCACTCCAGATGGTTCTATGAACTTTTCAGGAGGGATCACTGAACACAGAGCCAAGAGTAAGCCCTGAGAATGTCTGGGTGTGGCCCAAAATAAATAAAATAAACAAGTTGCATTTTTATATACTAAACAAGAACTAGAACACAAGTTGGAGCTATAGAACAGCAGTAGGGAGTTTGCCTTGTACGTGGCTGACCCGGGCTGGACCCGGCATCCCATATGGTCCCCAAACCTACCAGGAGATCCTCGGTTGTGTCCCCAAAACAAAACAACACACACAAAAAATAACTAAAACAATCTGAAAATAAATTAAGAAAATTTTATTTACAGTAGAATTAAAAGAAGAATTAAACATGTAGGAATAAGTTTAACCAAGGAAGTGAAAGACCTGTACACTGAAAGTTATTATACTAATGAAAGAAATCAAAGAACTCACAAATAGATGGAAAGACAATCCATGTTCATGGAATTAGAAGCTTAAGGTAATCTGCTGTTACTATTTAAAAGCAATATATCAATAGCATTTTAATAACTAGGAAATAAGCATTTATTTAAAGAAACCTGAATTTTCTATAATCACAAAAGATCCCAGATAATTAAAAAAAATTTGAACAAGAAGAACAAAGTAGGAGTCACAACATATTTTAGTTTCAAGCTATATTGCACAGTAGTTTAATGGCATCAAAACAATAGATAAAATATAATGGGTACAATAGTATCCACTAATAAAGGCCCCCAATATATGGTCAATTGATCTTTGAGAAAGGTGTTCTGAGTACACAATAGAACATAATTTTTATTGAGAGATTAGGAAATTCACATTTAATGAATTAAATGGGGATGACTCTTAAAGATGCTCTTGTATGATATCACTTTGTGGATTCAGGGAGAAGAATCATTAGGTGTCAAGGATGGAATGCAGGGTCTTGGATATAAAAGATATATACTCTACTTCTGAGAATCTCCATCGCTCTGAAATCAAATTCATCTTAAACAATACATCAAAATTTTCAAAATACATTAAAGACTCAAACATAAGACTTGAAAATATAAAAGTCCTAAAAGAAAACATAAGAAAAATCCTCTTGACATTAGCATTTTTGATGATTTATTTAATGCCATAATAATATAGAAAACAAAAGCAAAAATAAATGAGACTACATCAGGCTGAAAAGCTTCATTGTTGCAGAGGAAAACACCTGATGAAATTGAAGGCAACTCCTGTAATGGGAAAAATTATTTGCAAGCCTTATGTCTAACAGAGAGTTAATATTCAATATATATATATTTTTTAAAGCTCCTATAACTAACAAAATCTACAAATAACAGATTAAAAACTGAGCAAAGGAATTGAGAAAAACTACTTTTTTCCAAACAAGACATGCCAACAACCAACAGACAAGAGTGTTCAATAACTGAACATATATTAGCAATGATGGTAGGAATATGGAGTAATTAAGGAAAAGAATTTGACATTACTGGTTGAAATGTAAATTATTATAGCCACTGTAAAAAGCAGAATGGAAGCTTCTCCAAATTTTAAAGTAAAATTATCATATGATCTTATCAATTCCACTTCTAGATATATGTCAATAGTAATTGAAATCAGAGTGCCAGAAAGGTCTGTTCTTGGAAGAGATCTACTTGCTTTCAATGCAGTTCAACCCTTTAGTATCCCCATTAAGTCACCCAAAACTCTATTAAGAGTAATCCCTTAGCACAGAGCTAGGAGTAAGGCCTGAGCACTACTGGGCATAGTTCCCCCAAACAAAACAATAACAAAAATTCCAGCATGCCTACATTCATTGCAGCATTATTCATTATACCCAAAACAGGAAGCAAGCTAAATATCCACCAATGGACAAGTGAATAAAGAAAATATTATCCACACAATGTAATATTACTCATACTTAAAATGAATGAAATCCGGTTGACTAAGAAGATAGCACAGCTGTTGAGGCTCTTGTCTTGACTGCAGCCAACCTATGTTTGACCCCCTAGGCCACATAAGTTCCTCTGAGCACCACCAGAATTTATTGCTAAGCACAGAGCCAGGAACAGTACCCAAGCACCTGTGTTACAAGCCCCCAAGTTTATAAATACAAAGGGAATAAAGGTCCAACTATGCAGTGTCTATATTAAATGCTGTCAAGATATAAAACATGAGTAAGTTAAAAATATAAATATATGTCAGACTAATACAAAACCTGGGAAGTCTAATAAAGTAGAGTTTACATAAAATATCACACATAAAGTATCATCTAGAATAAAAAGCATCATTTCATGAAGATAAAGGAGCCATTAATCAAAGAGTTATAGCAATCTTAAATGTGTATTTAAGATTGCTACCCAACAATAGACTTTCAAACCACATGAAACAAGCTGAATAGAAAGGAGAAATAGACAAATACACAATTACAGTTGGAGATTGCAACAGTCCTTTCTCAATTATTGATGGAACAAGAGACAGAAATTTGGTAAGTATATAGAATACTGAAGACCACTTACAGATGAAAGTAATTGACATTTATCAAGCACTACTTTTAACAACAGCAGATCATGCATTCTTTTCAACTGCACATTATCTATTCACCAAGATAAACAATACATGAGGCCATAAAACAAATTTAGCCCATTTTGAAAAGTTGAAAACATATCGACCATGTTTTCTGAACAGAAGGAAATTAAATGAAAAGCAAGTGAAGAAATGTATCTGAAAATTCCCTAGATAATTGGAAATTGAAGCAAACATTTTCAGATAATTCATGTCAAAGAGGAAATCACAGGAGAAAATATTTTGAATTTAATGAAAGCAAAAACAAAACATATCAAAATTTGTGACATATCACTGAAAAAATACTTTGAAAAAACTGATATGGTTATAGTAGAAAATAAGAAAGGTCTTAACTGCTTCCATCCTAAGAAAATTTAAAACAATTTGAGGGGAGACAAGGGGTCCCCCCAAATAGTGCTCAGATGGCTTGGAAGTCCATCCCAGGAACTCTTGGCCAATGGACTGAGTGCCAAGGACTCCATATGATCAGGACTTAAGCACCCAGCAGATAGGGTGGGTGGGTGAAGGGGTATACACTTGGAATGTGGCAGGCTTACACCTCAAGACAAGTGCCTTAACCTTTGTTCCATCTCTTCCATCCCTCAAAAAATCTATTAAGGCCAAAGAAAGTAAGAGAGGGGAAAGTAATAAAGAGCAGGAATTTCAGAAAATAGACTTAAAAATGGGAAAATTAATAAAGCCAAAATAGATAGTGTGAAAAAAGAACAATACTGTCGATAAAATTCTAATGAGCTTTTGGGGCCTTCTTGGGAGAAGGGCTGAATTCCGGCCTACTAAAGTACCAGAAATCACACCCACACCCCACAGCCTCTGCCATATAAGTAGCCCAGCACTACTGCCTCACTCTTTTTTAAAAAAAAAGTTTTTCTTTATTAATGTCTTTATTTATACAATTTAATTACAAACATGATTGTAATTGGGTCTCAGTAATATAAAGAACATTCCCCTTCACCAGTGTGACATTGCCATCACCAATGCCCCAAATCTCCCACCTTCCTACACCCTCTGCCTGTACAGGCTTTCTACTTCCCTCATTCATTCACATTGTTATGTAGTTGTCAGTGTACTTATTATGCAGCTGTCAGGAGAGTTGAAGTCATGAAATTTTCCTATAGATGGATGTACATGGAATTTATTATGCTGAGTGAAATAAGTCAGAGGGAAAGAGATAGACACAGAATAGTATCACTCATCTATGGTTTTTAAGAAAAATAAAAGACATTTTTGTAATAATTCTCAGAGACAATAGAGATGAGGGCTGGAAGGTCCAGCTCACTATATGAAGCTCACCACAAAGAGTGATGAGTTCAGTTAGAGAAATAACTACTGCTTCACTCTTAAGGTCAAGCTAACAAAATTCCCAGGTATACTATAGTCTTCAGGTTGAAAGAAAGAAAGAAATAAGCATCTCCTCTACACTTGCACAGTACTGCTAGAAGACCCAGAAGCCACCCTTATTTCCCACAGCTTCCATCATGTAAAAGGTCCAGTTTCACAGCTTCAAGACTAATCTCAAACGAGCTGCCAAGCAGAGGCGACTCCCTGGTACACCCATCTTTGGGACCTTGGGCCCTCCTTACAGGGGCAGGTCAAGAATTATACCAAGTCTACAGATTCTGAAGTTCCAAGAATCACTTATCTGGCGGTGTGGCACCTCCAAATCCCACAATACTGACAGTCCAGTAAGAACACAGCAAATTAAAAGGGAAAGTAGCATAGAAGCCCACTGAGCTCAGTAAGTGAAATAACACAAAAGGTCAAGCTAGCAACAAACATCTCAGTAAATCCTTAAAATCAAAAACTTTAATAACACTATTGAAAGACCTAACGAATGTTTTTGGGTTTTTTTACTCTTTTTTATTAATAATTTTTATTTTGACCAAAGTGGATTACAAATCTTTCTTTTTGTGTGTGTGTGTGGTTTTTGGGTCACACCCGGCAGTGCTCAGGGGTTACTCCTGGCTCCATGCTCAGAAATTGCTCCTGGCAGGCACGGGGGACCATATGGGGCACCGGGATTTGAACCGATGACCTTTTGCATGAAAGGCAAATGCCTTACCTCCATGCTATCTCCCGGGTCCCACAAATCTTTCACAGTAGTATTTTAGGTATATAGTGACATTGAATCAGGGGCATTTCCACCACCAATGTTGTCCTCCCTCCACCCTGTTCCCAGCATGCATCCCATATCAAATCTTTATGAACTTTATGTTTTTATGAGCTTTATTTTTTATTCCACTTGCCGTTTTGTTGTAACAAGCAATATTAAATCATTTTGTGCCTACTAAGGAGGCAAGTTTGGGGATGGGGGTGGGAAACTAAAAACAATGGTGGAGGAAAAATCACATAGGTCCTAGGATTGGTACTGGAGCACTGAATGACTGAAATAGCTGTTTTAGGGCTCATAAACATGGTGCTTAAATAATGTAATGAAAAATAAAAAAATATTTGCAAATTCTAATGTGTGTGAGTAAGAAATAAAGAATTGCTAAGATGTAGCCCTCAAAACATAGAGAAAAAACTATATCAGGGAAAAATCACTTTGAGAAAAGGAAAGAGGAACCCAAATCTTTATCTCATACAACTCTATCATGGGAGATTTCTTATTTTACGAGTACTTGCATATTTTTAAAGCATAGGCTGAAAGTTCATGGTATTAGAATAGGAAGAGTTCAAATTGTTGCCTAGTATTGCCACCGTGAGAATTCAGATATGCAGGGAAATCAGCAGACTGTAGGGAAACCCAACTCCCCAGGACCTCAGTGGGGCCCTTAGCAGAAGATCCTACTTGGCAGATTGAAGCTTGTGTTTGACCTAGCCACTGACCATTCATAATTTTGTCTATCATAGCATGATAGTTGGAACTGCTGTCTGCTCTTGCCACTAAAACCAATATATGGCAGGGAACAAATCTCAGGCTAGCAAATCCCATTGTGTTGCTCAGTTCAGCAGAGGAGGGTCACAGGTGGACTGGTGTAATTCAAGCAGCCAGCCAGTGTTAGGAACTATGTCTAGAGAACAGAGGAAAGTTCCAAGCACTTTAATATATATTGAATGGAAGTGGATCTCTCCCTACTCTCTTCCATCCCCTTTTACACACACACACACACACACACACACACACACACACACACACGCGCGCGCGCGCACACACACACACCTATGCCTTCAGTGATGCGCCTCCAAATTCTTAGAGCTACAAAAACCTGCCCTATAACTCAGAATTTGCAGAAGATAACTGGCAGAGTTTAGAAGACTAAGACCCCTCCTTCCTTCATTGAAAATCTAGGCAAGAATATCTCTAGAGTCTCACTAACAGCAGCAATTGTCTGCAATGGGTCTAGAGAAGAGATAAATTGTAAAATAAGAGAGAACAAGGAGAAATTTTGTACTCAGACTAATCCTTCTATCCCAAGGAAGAGATTGAAGGAAACCCCTAACAGCGTGGTGCCTCTCTCCACACATATCTGAGGTTTTGAAACACAAAATAGCATTTTAAATCAAGAGTCATGGTGCCTCCTACTGGAGAAAAACAAATAAACAAATGCCAAAATGGTTAAATCCAACAACAAATGAGAAAAAATCCTCCCCCACAAATGAGAAAAAATCCTCCTCCTTCCCAAATCCTCTGCTTCTTTACCAAAGGAATTGAGGATATAATAAATCTCCAAACAGGAACAGAATAGGAAAACCAAGGAATCAAAAATATACTACAATCTCCCAGTGTTCCATTTGACTCCCAAGCCGGGAGCGATTTCTGAGCGCATAGCCAGGAGTAACCTGTGTCACCAGTGTGGCCCAAAGGCCAAAAAAGGTGGGGGGACAAAAAGAGTAAAGTAAAAGGTGTAGCTACTGATAAATTTGTAAGGAAGAGAGCAGACTGAACGACACAAGTTACTATTTACAGGAGGTAAGTAGTCTGGATCACAGACCAAACAGAAAAAAACTGATTCTAGCACTAACCATATGTCCAAAATCTGCTTCTATCTGCTATGGTAAAGTATGTGTCATCTTAGAATGATGAAGCTAGGGGGAATTTTCATAACTGGTGAACAGCAAAGAAAGGATTCATAATACTAAAGCTTATGGGGTGTGTTCTGGGTATCTAATTCTATTCCCAGTAGATAATATGTATAAAATCATTTAATGAACTGCTTGGTTCCATGACAGTATTATTGTACCCATTTTACATCAAGAAAACTGAGACCTTCTGAAATGAAATAACCCATTTAAAATAACACATTGTTGAGTGCTGGAAACTAAGAATTAGACCTCAGCAACATGGTACCAAAGCTTGTTTTTTGGTCCCCACTTAGTTCTCCAGGTCTGTCAGTACAAATCCCGAGGCAAATCTATGTGACTGCTGAACATTTGGCCCAGACATGGAAGTAGACTGGGTGAAATTCTCATTTCAAGACTGTGAAGATCAGGAAAAGTAGGGACAGGGCACATGATAGGCATCTTTGCTCCATGGGGTGGACCTGTATCTCAGGTGGGAAGTGGACAGCAGCAGAGTTGATGACTATAGCATGCTCTGAACAATTGTAGGTGAAGGATCAAGCAGTTACAAACTATTTTTCACCTAAGCTGGAGCAAAGGCATGGCAGTAGAAGGGATCAGAGCGCTGTAAGTGATGAGACTTGTTGAGATTCTATGAGGACACTTTACAAGAATCAGATTCTCTGAGTCTTGTGAAATTGATTTTATTTTTATGTCTTAAGTTCGTGCCAGGATGTTATTTCTCAGTTGAATTCCTCTGACTACTTCTATCTCCAAATTGCACTCTCATCTTTCTCCTGTAGCTGTGCATTCATTCTCACATGTGAACAGGGACTGCAAGCAAACTAGTCTTGTTTCCTATAGGCTACGCTTGTTGTCTACCTCTTGCTTTGCTACCCAGAAAAAGGATCACATTTTGGAGTCTAGTGACCTGTGTTGGGAGGTCTTCTTGAACTGGTTTTGCTTCTTTCATTTCTTGTATTTTTACTTGCCTTATTAACTTTACTTCAGAACCACCTTTTGAAAAATTAGTATTTTGTGTCAAATTCAACGACTGTTAAAATTTAAAATTTTTCAGGAGCTTTAACCTTTGTTTTGTGCCTTTGCTTTCAGCTAACAATCTCCATCTAAACCTTTGGGCAAGGCTCTATCCTCCTTAAGACTCTTCTTTCTCCCAGTAGTTCTTCCTGATTGAAGCAACCTCTGGGACAAGAAAAGTGGTAGGGGGCTGGGATAAACAATTAGAGCTCCTCTCAATGCTGTGATTCTATACCTGCAGAGGCTGAATGTTCTCGAGTGTAATCTTTACACTTACTAGGCACCGACTTCATGCTAAGTGTCTTGTAAACCACAGCTGTCTTTAGATATTTCTAGGTCTTCTACCTTTCCTCTTAAAAGCTCAACTGTGGAACAGAGAGATTGTTTAACAAGTAAGATGCTTGTCTCACACTTGGCCAACACAGATTGATCTCTGGCACCCCAAATGGTTCCTGGAGCACTGTCAGCAGTGATCCCTGAGCACAGAGCCAGAAGTAAGACCTGAGCACATCTAGGTGTGACCCCAAAATTAAAATAAATAAATAATGTGAGCTGTGTTATTTCTCATGTGCTATATAATAGTTGAAGGCTAATTAGCAGTATGACTCCACAGTAATACTGCCAGTCTCCTTCAGACACTTCTGTCAGATTGCCTGGGAGAATTATACAAATCAAAATGCTACAAGCACCTGGTTGGTCATTTAGTGTTTCTTGTTAAAGAGTCTAGGGTTTAAAAGATTGTGTATTTGAGGAACATATACTCTGTCACTAGTTGAAACCATAGGATTGGAGGTCGGTAGCTCTGGATTGGACTTCCAGCTCCATACTGTACATGTTCTGAACCATCTCTTCCCCCCTCCCCATGAAAAATGCTTGTCCGTGCTTGTGTGTGATCCTCTGTCCCCAAATGGGCCTATTTTTATTTCTCATGGTTGACATTATACTATTATCTCATCAGAAGTACCGAATAAATACCATTATGACTGAAAAAAAATAAAGTTCTCAATTATTCCTATTACTCTGAGAATGGAGCTACAATGTGGTTCCTACCAAGTTTGCAAGGTCTTTCTGTGGTCTGATTTCTGAACACATTTGCCTCCTCCTTTATCTACTAACTTTTTTAATTTTTATTTATTTATTTATTTATTTATTGCTTTTTGGCCCACACCCTGTGAGGCTCAGGGGTTGGTTACTCCTGACTATGCTCTCAGAAATTGTTCCTGACTCAGGGGACCATATGGGACGAGGGGGATTGAACAAAGATCCATACTGAATTAGTCGCATGCAAGGCAAACAGAGCTATCTCTCCGGCCTCCTCATCTACTTTTGTTTCAAGCCCTTAGGATGGACTTGGATGGAGAATGGAGGCCTTTGTCCACCATCCAAGGTCACGTGGCTCCATCCTCCATTAACCGTCAGGTCATCATCTGCAGGTGGTTGCGGCGGGTATTGAACTCACTCACAGGCAGGCTTCATGAGAGATAACATCTTTATTGCCCTAGCCAGCTGATGTGGCTGCTAACCATTTACGCATGCCCTTCAAAGATAGCCCTGCATCTTCTTTCATCCATGTCAGCTCTGACCTCCATGTTGGCAAAAGACCAAAAAGGGCATAATTCTCTCCGGTCAAAGCCTTATATACCCTTTCCAAGACCCCTCGCAGGAAATGGGAGGGTTCTAGCAGGTAAGGTTAGCATAATATCCGGTTCCCAAGACCCCTCCCAGAAATGGGGAGGTCTCAGGTAGTTACCTGTGCCCCGGGGTGGAGTTACAATCTACTAAATTATTCTACTATTTGTCTTCAGATCCCAGATCAAAATCTGAGTATATGGGATTTGGGTAAGTGCTGTGGTTTGGCCATAACCTCACAAACCGAACTTTTGAGGTTTAAATTCTAGCTTGGTGTCTAACTGTTCTGCTAAGTATCAGGTAGCTTTTATAAGTCAACCATTGGAATATCCAGTGATGCTCCCTTCTTGAGAAATGCTTTCCAGTAATGAAATACACTGTGTTGAAAATATGGTGGGTGGAGAGTTGGGAAACAATTATTCACCAAAGAAACTTGAGAAATGTCCCAAAAAGGGGAAGCAGATGCTGAATAACAACTATCACCTTATTCCTCATACTACCTTATCCAGGTCTTGAACATGGTGCTCTTCCTCCTTGAAACTTCTTTATCAGGTATCACATATATTGCTTTTCTTAGCATTTTCTCTACTTCCTTTTGTACTTAAATCTTTATTTAAGATAAACTTGTTTATATGACTGCTATAAATAAAAAATCTGTATTACTCGCCATGAAAAGGAGTTAATCTTAAATTTTTATACAGTGAAAACAAAGCAGTATTATTAAAGTCCAGCTAGAGATTGTGGCCTGCTGAAAATGCTCGAAGATTGTGGCCTTGTTCTCTCTTTGTTAAAAAGAGAGATTATCAAGTGTTAGAGAGGTGTAAAGACATACTAACACCAAACTGAGCCTTTCTCCCTGATGTAATCAGAAGGCCTAAGAAAGAATTGAAAAGGAAATTACTTTCTCACTATGTGATTCAATGTGATGTGATGCCATATCCATATGGCATTGACAAGTCATTTTCCATGCCACTTGTAATCATCTGGAATACTCTAGTGTTACCTGCCTCATAATTCAAGAGCCATTTTCTTGAAGTTTTGAACTTTGTCAATTGGTAAATGGATGACCCAAGGCAATTCACCAAAGGACTAGTTGGTTATTAAAAATGGTTAGAGGCCAAAAAAATATTAGTTATAAATAGGAAGTCTCCTCTTTGTTTGATTGGCCCACTCTGATATGATACAAAAGAAATTAGCTCATTTCTTGTTTCACTTGCTTCCTGTGCTGTTACCTCCTTCTCTATGCCAGACTGTCCTATTTTTTGTGGGGAGGGGATTTGAACTACACCAATTTCTTGGGTGTCTCTCCAGGAAGTGTTTGGGAACCCATGCAGTGCTGTCGAAACATCAAAAAACTCTTATCCTATCTCGTATACCCCCAAATTTTCTATTAAGTAGGTTCCCAATGAATATGCTATGAACCAAGCCTCCTGTCCCAGTCAGAACCTCAATACATCCTTGCTACTTTCTATTTACTTACCCACTTCACATGACAATTTCTCCAGCATAGTCATTTCTACCTATTTTCTCAATTCTGCCTATTTTTATTCCTTTGCACAGTAATCACCATAGTCCATACCATCTTCATCTCCTTTCTTAATGATGACAACTGCCTCTTATCTATCTTAAATATTCTGCTTCCCTTTGCCTTAACCCCTATTCCATTTTCCATCTATCATCCAGACTGATATTTTAAGAAAGCAAATTCCAACACTGATTCCCTTGTGTTAAAACTTTAATAATTAATCAAGGTTATATTAAAAGATGCAACAAAGGCCTACCTGATTTTCATCTGGACCTGTTTTTATCTCACTCATCACAGTCATTTATGCCAAGATTCTGAAATTCGGTATGGAAGCCTCTCTTTCTTCGGTTCTGGATTAAGTGGCTCCCACCCTTAGAGCACTTGTCCTCACAGGCTGCTCCTGTAACTCTGCTAATCATGTATTCTCATCTTCAAATAATGCTTTTCCTGACCCCCAGTACAAAAGATATCCCCCTCACAGTACTTTTATCTTTCACATATATGTATATAATTTATTTTTTCACATATATTTATATATGTGTGTATATATGAGTGTGTGAGTATGTGTGTATGTTTATGTTATTCTCTTTTATCAAACTAAAAGCTCCTTAAGGAGAGGAAACAGGTTCGTCTTTTTTATTCACTGATACATTGCAGGCATTAGCCCAAAGCCTGGCATTCATTCGTGTTTGTTAAAAAGCATAAATAGATGCTTTCCATAAAGCACATAATGTTCTTAATGTCTCAAATTGACTAAGAGGGAAATGCATTGCATTAGAAGAGGAGAATTTGTGGGTTAAGCATTAAGTGGATTGAATGTATTTGGTAAGATGTTTGGTGGTGGATAAGGTATAATTATGTGGCTAAATATGTTTAGGGATGATTTGTGTTTTGTTTAGTTGGTGGAAATAAAAAATATTCTGTTACATTAGAGAATTCAAGAAAACATGAAGAGTTTTATTAAGGCATGGGATATAAATACACACTCATCAGACTCTGAATGTTGACCACTGGAAGCCACAGAAATAAAGTGAGTTATGCAGATGACTGCGTTCTAAGAAAAAGGGTTCCAGCAGGCCAAAGGAAGAAAATCACCACTGCCCTGCCCTTGTCCTCCCACTGATGACACTAGGGTTAGAAAATCCACTGTGGGGTAAGGCTGGAGAGATAGCATAGCGTTTGGGTATTTGCCTTGCACACATCTGACTCAGGATGAATGGTCAAATTCACGAGTGATTTCTGAGCACAGAACCAGGAGTAACCCCTGAGTGCCACTAGGTGTGATCCAAAAAGCAGAAAGAAAGAAAGAAAGAAAGAAAGAAAGAAAGAAAGAAAGAAAGAAAGAAAGAAAGAAAGAAAGAAAGAAAGAAAGAAAGAAAGAAAGAAAGAAAGAAAGAAAGAAAGAAAGGAAGGAAGGAAGGAAGGAAGGAAGGAAGGAAGGAAGGAAGGAAGGAAGGAAGAAGGAAAAGAGAGAAAAGGAAGAAAGAAAGAAAGAAAGAAAGAAGAGAAAAGAGAGAGAAAAGAAGAAGGAAAGAAGAGAAAAGGAAGAAAGAAGGAAGGAAAGAAGGAAAGAAGAAAATCATCCTGAAAACTTAGAGCCAAGTCTTCTTCAGTTCCTAGAGGATAGAACTGGGGAGAAGGTGAACCAAAATTTTTATTGTAATGATGTGGAACAGAAAATTATGAGATAACCTACAGAGATCTGTGCTGGAGAACTTCCTGAGAAAGTTACCTTCTTGCATGCATGTGGTATCCAAGGGTCATTAATTATAAATTTTGAAAGCCAAAGACCCTCCTCTATCTTGCCATACTCATCTTAAGGAGCAGGACAAGGAGAAGTCAATCACCTCCACCAGGTTTTGAAAATCATATCTCTTCTTACCATTATACCAATAAGAATATGACATGAAGACAGACTTGACTCTAATGCATTCAGTTCTTATACCACACTGTGTGTAGTGAGTCTATACACCTCAGGATTTAGAAATAGTATAACTCTTTAAAATGTCTAATCTGTTAAAGTATCAACCAGAGGGCAAGTTTGGTTATGAGGACAAAGCCCTCCCTAGGCACAAAGACTGTATACAGCCAGTTCATACCAGCTTTCAAAATTCAGTTGTTAACTTTTCTGGAATTTTTTTAAACTGTGGTTAAGCATAGACTTTAAAAATTAAAGTCTGGGTCCATACGGGGGCTAAGGCACTTGCCCTGCATGCAGCGGATCCTTATTTGATCCCCATGATTCTCTGTGCAAGCCAGGAATGTCCCCTGAGCATAGAGCTAGACAATAATAGGTGTGAACCCATTCCCCAATTAAAGTCTCTATAGCTACAATGAGATAAATGAACTAAAAGCTAAGACAACAGAAGTTTATACCAAATAATCATATTATTTCCTAACACTTTATTACAAACTACAATCAGGGTGGATGGTGGTTCAAATCCCAACACCCCATATGGTCCTCTGAGCCAGCCAGGAGCGATTTCTGAGAACAGGAGTAACCCCTGAACACCGCTGGGTGTTTTCTTTCCATTCTGTGTGGTAGAAAAACTGTATAATGTATTCCAACTCATCTCTTTCAACACAATGTTCAGCAACATCATATTGGTGGCTTGAAATCAGCCATATGTAGAAATATTTATTCTATGAAAATCATGAAATGCTAAATCAGTGCTTGGATTAGCTGATTAGCTTGGAAATTTGATGGTGATGGATAAAAGTTAATAAGACAGACTGCATTTAAAAGCCTGTGGTGTCTGTATATAATACATTGTGAATGGCACAAAAATCGAAGAAATATACTTTTGGAATTTGAAGACTATTATCAGCTCAGCAAAGCAGTTGCTCACATCATTGACAAACTAATGGAGTTCTGACATGCCTTTCTTGTTTCTTGTTCATCGTGTTTGTGAATGTGAAAGAAACTATCAGCCAATGTTCATGTCAAAACTGTACCCATTCACTGATAATGCACTTAGTTTGAGTATAGATTCAGGAGTTCAACCATAAATCCATAGCAGCTTTCTTTGAGGATCAGCTGGTTATATGAAATAAGCAGTGCCAAATATTTTCTTTTTTTTTTGTGGTTTTTGAGTCACACCCTGCAGTGCTCAGGGGTTACTCCTGGCTCCATGCTCAGAAATTGCTCTTGGCATGCACGGGGGACCATATGGGGCACCGGGATTCGAACTGATGACCTTTTGCATGAAAGGCAAACACCCTACCTCCATGCTGTCTCCCAGACCCCGCCAAATATTTTCTTATTTTTGAATTGCATAGAATATATCTATTATATTCAAAATCATTGTAACAAATTTGAAGCTGGTTGTTTAAACACAGACAAGCATCATACTTGGTTTCTCCTAAACCAAAGAAGAGGATGAACATTAAAGGTTAATTGAGTTATAGTTCATGGCATTTATAATTTTTAGAAAGAAAAAAGTCATAAGAAGAAAACTGAATCTTTTGAATTCAGGTAATGTCCAATGATGATCTAACAAAGAGGAGATCACAATTCATTTAGACCTGATCTAGATAGGACACTTGGAGATTGTAAGTAGCAAACTATAGGGAGTTGATTTCTGCTGGTAGAACAAAAGTTTCATCAAAAGTTTTTATGAAACCTCATCACTAGTTGCAGTTTCTCAATCTTTGCACTATTCAGGACCACATCAGTGTGTGTGTGTGTGTGTGTGTGTTGTGTGTGTGTGTTGTGTATGTGTGTGTTGTAGGGGGTGTTTTATGTGCTGCAAGAAATTCATCAGCATCCCAATTCTTTCTACTTACTAGATGCCAGGAGCATCTCTCTACTTTTGAAACTAAATTCTCTGCAAAGTTCAGGTGAAGTAAACTTGGTGAAACTGAAACATCATTTGATTTCCATGCAATTCAGCAAAAAGATATGATCACCTGCTGTGTGAGGCAGTGTGCCAGGCACTTGTGATCTAAAATTGAACAAAATAAAAAGATTTGCTCTCATGAAGCTGCCAGTCTACATGGCTTTGATGATGCACTGAGTTGCTTTTTTTTTTTAGCTATGCAGTCATAAGCTCCACAATAACAGAAATTATGTCTTATTTCACTCAAGGTCTCCAACTGATTATGACACAAAGCCTGACTCATCCAGTTCAATAATATGGTGCTTGGTTTGAGCACACTGTTTACATAGACAGTACCATCCCTTTGCCCACCACAGCTCCCCATTATTTTCCTTCCCCCAGTATTCTATTTCTTGCATTATTCCATGATTGTATGAGTTTTCCACTGATGATCAACAAATTACTAAAAACATGATAATTTAAGGCCATCTCAGTTTTTTTTCCTGTCAGAGGCCCATGAACTTGATTCCTGATGTCTATCTATATCCAGGGTCTGAATTGCCATCTGAAGCTCAAGGATTTTCATTCAAGTACCTTCAGGTAGTTTGTCACATATCTACCAGACTGGCTATCCACCAGGGATGACATTCCTCGTGGGAGGCCACTTTTATCCTTGTCACAAAGACAACTTTATCTTCAAAGCCAGAAATGAACAGTGTTTTTCACATCCAATTCTCCACGTTTCACATTGTTCTTCCTACCATATTCGGACTCCCCAAACTCTAAATCATCTATAGTATCCCTCTCTTACCATTTTTCTTTGCTTTTCTTTCTTTTTTTTTGTTTTTGTTTTTGTTTTTTGGGTTACACTTGTGGTGCTCAGGGGTTACTTCTGGTTTTGAGTTGATTTTGAATTGGTTTTACTCGTTGGTTTTGAGTTCATTTGGCAAAATCTGGTGGCCGTATGGAATGACAGGGATCAAACCCACGTCAGCAACATACAAGGCAAACACCCTACCTACACTCCACTCAAAAGCCACCTCCTCAGAGAAGCCTTCCCCTGGTATTCCTTTCTAAAAATAGCCATAAAAGAGTGCCAGATACAATTCCAGAAAGAATAAAAAAATTAGCAAAGTCATCAATTGGAACCATCATATTAGCAATTGATTCAGGCAAGAATCATCAGCAGAGGCTAACACCAGTGGGGAATTTTTTTGATGAGGAACAAGGTAATTACATAGACTGCAAGTGTCTCCTGACAAAGATTTAATCATTATGAAAGAAAGAATTATATTGCCTTTATGTTAGAAGAAATTGGCAAACATTAACTTACCTAAATGGTCAGAGTTAATATCACCAATAGTAGGATAAAGCTATCAGGTGTGTCTTCTAATATGAGGCTCTGAGAGAGGCACACTATTTCTATGTTTTCCAATTTTACCAGATGTGCCCAAATTGAGGGCTCACATTACAAATTTACTAGACTATACACTTCAAAAATGTCAAGACTAGGCAAAGCTGAGAGACTATTGCCGATTAGAGGAAATTAAAAATGTGTGAGAGCTAAATGTAAATGTGATCCTACATAAATCCTGGAGCTAAAAAGGGGGAATATTTTTAAAATATAAGGATAGTATTGATACAACTGTTAAAATTGTAATAAGATCTGCATAATTTATAGTGGTATTAAGTTAATTTCCCAATTTTGATCATTGTACTGTGGCTCTGTAGAGAAAGTGTTCTGATATTTTGAAAATCCACATTAAGTATCTAAAGGCACATCCGATCTGCAACTTATTGTCAAATGGTTTCAAAAGTAAATAATAGAAAGTTTTAAATGGTGAAGTCAGTCTTTGGACATAGTCAAGCAAGAGAAAAAAATGGTACTCTATGCTATTTTGCAATTTTTTTCTATGTTCTATATTATTTCAAGAAATAAGTTAACCAAATATAAGACTATCTTACCGATTTATTCTTTATTTCTCTGCTTTGCACCCTTTATCCACCCTAATTATAACATGCACTTAACTATGAAAACAATTAAATGAAGTTGATACTATTATTATTTTCCATTATAATTTTCTCTGCCTTAAATGTTCTATTTTCCCAGATCTTTGTAGGTTACTTCCTCATTTTCTGCTAGTGTCCACTCATATTTTATTCATGTCAATGTCAAATTCATCCCTCTCCAGACTAAATTCCATACCTAAATACCTAACCCAAAGTCAATTATATAGGAATCATGAGAAATCACAACAAGATATACACAAAAGGAACCTGTTATACCAGCAGTCCAGGGGGCAAAAGGTGAAAGTAGGGGATGCATGCTAGGAACAGGGGTGGCCAGTGGTCAACATGGGAAAAGGGAATTGCCCCAATTCACTGGAATTATGTTCCTTAAACATAACTGTGAAAAACTTGTAATTTACATTGGCCTCAATAAAATTATTAAAAAATAAATTGATTATTAAAAGAAAGCATAGACTTTAGACTTTTTATTTATGTGTTTTAGGTGCGGGGTGGGGTGGTGGTCAGCACACATTGCTTTGCTCAGGTCTTATTCCTGCTCTATGTATAAGGATCACTCCTGGTCATGCTTGAGGCTATGCTGGAAGGATTTAACTGCAGTGGTCCACATGTAAGGCAAGTATCTTACCCATGGTACTATCTCTCCAGTCCAAGATTCTGATTATTTAAACAGTCTTTTAATAAATGTGTTAAACAGAAAACCTCCATTTTTTTAGAAGAAACTTAAGAAATATAGTTGCATTTGAGTTCAGGCTTTGAATTCAGACAAAAATATGCTATATCTACCATAGCTACTGTGTTCAACTTATTTCATTTTTCCAAGAAGGCTCCTTGTCTTGTCTGTCTTAACTTATCTTCCTTTCCATATGAACTGAACATTGAAGCTCACATATACTAAATATCATCTGCAAAAGTGATGGACTTCAATGATTAATTAAACTGATTACTATAAACTATGACTTCTAATTATCAGTAAGATAATTACTGATGCTTTTACTTGCTTTCTTGTTTGTGTTTATGTTGTGAGATACTTGTAGAAAGACCGATATGGCAAGAAACTGAGGGATGCTTTGAGCCAATCACTTGCAAGAAATTGAATCTTGCCACATCAAAAAATTTGACTGTTCATTTTTATATTTATCCACCACAATCGAGCCTTCTGACTAGACTATTGCAATTCCAGCAGATACTGGCATTGTGTTCTCTGAAGATCTGAAACAGAAGACCCAGCTAAATCATGTCCCAGTTCCTGACCCTCAAAAGCATTGTTATAAGACACTATGCTTTGTAATTTACAACACTCTGAATCTCTACAATGACATCTTCCTATTATATAAATATTTTGTATTATATTATCTGTATCTTCCACCCCACTTCCCCATTACTCACACAATAAGCTCTCTGTGGACACAGGTTGTGACTTGTTATGCATAAATGATTCATAACACAGCATCTGCTTCATTGTTGAAGCTCAATAACTGATCGTCAAAATTTATCAGGAATTCCTCATTCAAAATAAATTTAAGTGGGCTTACTCATCAACCTATAAGTCTGGTCATCACTAAGGACCCAGATACTGAACTTAAGATTTGCAGAAGTCTGAAGCAAAGCTTGAACTACATTGTCCTGCTTGCTATGAGGGCCCATCTGGGTGGCCAGCCCCCCCCCCCAGATGATATCTCTATCTTAGCTTCTTCAACATAATTTTTAAAACTAATGTTTGTAACACTGAACCGCTTAAGAGAATAAAGTGAACCATATATCTATCTGTTCCAATTAATATACTTTTAATCTTACCAAGGAAAACCATTTCATCTCTTTCTTTACACCACACAAAGATTTAGCCATAAAATTTTGGCTTGGAGTAATCACATCCTGAATCAATGGCTTCTTTTTTGAGTTAGGAAAAAAAATGAAAGGAAGATCCTTCTAACATGTTCATTTTAATTTAAAAAAATGCTATTTTAAATGGTAGGGAGCCTTTTAATTCTTTACTTTGGGTTATAAAAAATAATAGATAGGCAGAAATGTGTTATTAAAGCTATTTTTCTTGGCATTCTGGTAATTTAATAAACTGCTGAAGCTAAGCCTCAAGACTTTATGATGCAGCAAGAAGACGGCTTGTCTCTTGATTAATAGTTTTTGATCATCCTACTTCCAACCCCCCTGCTTCCTGGGGTGATTCCTGAAGGACATTGGGTAATTTCTGAGGAACAAAAATTTGGGGAAACATCATTCAATAGTGTCTTGCTTGAGAACACCTCAACACTGCTCTATTATTAAAGGTGCTGGTTAGCTGGTTGGGAAAAAATTCAGAAAAAAATTTTAGATGGTAACTTCAATAATGAATAACTTCAGATGTTTGATCACCCTGAAACATTTTTGCTGTCAAGGCAATTAGAGAGAGTCCCAGTCTGTGCAGGCTGCCACAATAGTATAAGATGACCCTATGATGTAAGCAACAGACCTTTCTGGCAGTTCTAGAAATGGGGAAATTCAAGATCAAGGTGCCATAAGCATTTGTTTATTCTAAGGATGTTCTACTGAAATGTGGACAACTACAAATACCATCTTACTATGCATTCACACCATCTTCTTGGATCACATGGAGAAAGAGTGCAAGCTTTTATCTTGTAAGAGCATGTATGAGGGCCTCATCTTCAGGACCTCACCTACTCTAATTAATTCCCAGAGACCTCATCTCCAAATCCCATCATATTGATGGAGGAAGGAATCCCCACCAATTGATCTGAGGCAACATAGTCACCAATCGCTAACAGTGGGGCATTCCAGTTATTGGACATTTACTACTTAACCCATACAATTTAAATGCTACAAACCACTTAACTGTTGCCTGGTGGCTCTCTGTTAGGACCTGTCAATAAGGGGCACTAGAGGGAGATGTTAAGTCTGAAGGAAAAAACAGGACTGTTTCATTTCTTGGTTTCTGATTATGATTGGAATCATCCCAAGAAAAGTCAGAGTTTTAGAATAGAAGTAGTATGTTTCTAATCTACCATTGTTCAACAATTTCAGACTTTCCCCTCTCCATACCCCCTTAGAATATCAATATGTTGGTACCTCCTCCTTAAAGGAGCCAACTCATAGAGCTTCTCTTTCGAGCCAGAGGTCCTGAAAATCAGCCAACCAATCCCAGTTTCCCACACTTAGATTTATCATTTCAGTTCTCCAGGTTCTTCCTCCAGACTTATAAATGTTAACAATTCTACTCTCTTGTCTATAGGTAGTAGATGCTTTTTGCAATTGCTGCTTCTGCTACCCTAAGAATTCTTTTTTTCTTTACCATTTTTTATGATAGAGTAAGCAATTATTGACTTATATGAAATTCTGCTCTGATAATGAAAGAGGTTCTATCTCCTGCCCAGACTATGACTAGAGATTTAACACTACTCATTTAGCAGAAAAATATAAGTTCTCAAAATGTAGATCAGCTACCCTGCATTTCCTGACCTATTTCTCTTCTTATAAAGTAAAGCAAATAGCAAATATGTTTCAAGCATGAGACTGACCCCACTAAGCCAATTTTGTCTTTTTCTTTTGGTAATAGCTAGGTAGAATTATTGTGGCAAAATAAATCTTCCTTAAAAATTTATTATTCTTTAGAGACAGCTAACTGTGTGAGGGCAGAGAATAGGATTGCTCAACTATGGACTTAGCACACATTCCCGTGTATGGGTCAAAGAATGCTTTCAACAAAAATCTATCAAATTAGTGTTTTCAATCTTATTATATTGATAGACAAACACCAATCTGTAGACTATGAGATGATAATCTAATACAAGTGATGAATGAATAAACAGAAGGATAGGTGTATATAAGAGGAATAAACATTGAATGGATGAGGTATAGTTGAGAAATGGATGGATAGTAGGATGTTACCTTATCTAAAAATCATCAAGAAGTGATGAAAGGAAGATTTTTTTATGAATATATAAATTAGATTAAGTTTGCCAATATGTATAAAGGAAAACTTACATAACAGTGGTTTTTAAAGGAGTCCACTTTCTTACAACTTAAAGTCCAGGAACAGGCACACTTGGGGATGGGCTTGCATCTATCTATCTATCACCTTCCACAAACTTCCTAACATAGTACAAGTTTCTAGGCATCTGTCTTTCTGTCTCTCAGTCTCTTGTTCCCCGTACACATATACTTCTGCTCAAACTACATCTAATCAAAATGAAGCCATGTTTCAGTGCCATGTGCCAATCTGAAAAGTTGAGTTCTTTAAAGAAAAGGTAGAGATGATGCATATTATCAAGGAAATCTTGGTTACATGGGGGAACAGAACTATGATACTCATTGAACCCCTCCTTTCCCTCAGGCTGCCTTCTCAACTCTCAGCCCCTTTCTTCCATTTATCATGACCATGGTGGACTCTTGAAAAGTGACTTATAATCCTAGCTGCCTATCAACTTAATAGTCATCAAGAATATAAAAAAAGTTTCAATTAAATTCATTCATTCTGCACTGTTACTAGACATAGGTAATAACAATGACTTTGAATCACCTATCATGTGACCATGTAGTAAGATATCAATCACTCTAAACTGAGTTTCTGTGTATATTATAATAGACAAATACATGTATAATGGTTATTATGGACATTACATTAGAAATGAAAATGACACATAGCCCTATGTCTTTCCATGTATATTCAGTGATCCGTAGCTATTATTATTTTATTATTTCTGGAACCCACAAAAACATATTGCTTCTCAACTTGGAGGCTTTTCATTCTCACAGACTATTGCTAGTTGTAAGATTTTCCAGGGGCTGGAGAGATAGTACAAAAGTATGGCATTTGCCTTGCATGCCGCTGACCCTGGCCAGACCTGGGTTCAATTTCTGGCATCCCATATAGACCCCCAAACCTGCCAGAAGCGATTTTTGAGGGCAAAATCAGAAGTAACTCGTGAGTGCTGACAGGTGTGGCCCAAAAAAAAAAAGAAATTAAAAAAAGAAAACATCAAACCCCAAAACTTTTCAGGCAAATTTGGGGGGAAGATTGGGGTTGTGACCTGAAAACATCCCTGGTGACAAACAGATGCATTCAAAAAGAACAGTGGGTGCACTGCTCTGTACTTTCATGACCCCTTCAACAATCTCATCATCCCCATGGTAACTATGATGTCATATTTAAACTTAAAAATGCCTGAGGGCAGACCCTTTATTAAACTGAACCGAATCAAGGTGTTCAGAGTCCCCACTCCCACAATTCCTCCACATATTTTCAAAATTTCTTGAGCGTGAAAGTTGATACACTGCATTGTAAAGATATGGGGCATACACTCCAGCCCTCTTCCTTTCACTAAAATTCTTCCTAAATCTTTTTTTTTTACAGAAAACCTTCATAGGGGCTTCTGAAAATCAAGTTCTGGGACAACCAAGGTCTGGGACTTGGGCAGTAGGTGCTAGCTGTGTCAGAATGTAGCTCAATGAAGTAAACAAGCTTGGCTGCTATCTATCTTGCAGGAATTGTCCAAGATATTGTGCTCCATGAAATTTCTTTTCAAAAGCAAATTCTTACCTTTTACTTAAAAAAAAAAACACCCTGTGTACATAGGTTAAAAGCCAAAAACAGCTGTGAGAAGTCTCATAAACAAGACAACTATCATTTTATCCCTTACAAACACTTTTTGCTTTATTTTGTTTTGGGGCCACACCTAACAGTGCTCAGAGATTACTCTTGGCTCAGGGCCCAGGAATTATTCTTGGCAGGCTCATGGGGACCTTATGGGGTGTGGGGATAGAACTGAGCTAGCTGTGTGCAAAGCAACCTCCTTACCTGCTTTATGATCACTCCAGCCCCAGAGGATTATCACTCCTCTTTATTTGGGGATCTACCTACAGGTTTCTAGATAATTATGGGAATTCCACTCTCTTTAACCATCCATTTTGGATATTACTGACTTTATTATGATAAATGTGAACTTGGGTTCTGTTCACATCCTTCATTCCACCTCCATCCTCCCACTAAAGCTATAACACAATTTTGGGTTGAATCCATATTTGGGCTCTCTATTATTATAGACCATGTAAATGTTTTTTAACTGTAGAGTTGATACCTATTACTTCATTTTTTATTTGACTTTATAACTATTTCTCTCCACCAGCACCCACTGCTATAAAGCAACTCCAGATACAATTTTCCACACCGTCCACTCTCTTATAATAAACCATCCTTTCTTTTCTCTAAGAAAAAGGGATCCCCTCAATCCTACTACATTACCTATATTCATGTTCCTCTCCAGTTCTCCCCTCTCAGTTTCTGTCTAAACTAGGGTTGGATGAGGGCTTTCCAGTTGTGCCTCAGAATTCTTGAATTGAGGCCATCCCATCTTCATTGCACAGAGTCACCATAGCTTCTTTTCCATTGGAGAGTCAATTGCATTCCATGTCTTCTGAGCTCGTTTTTTTTTTCTATATGACTTAGGAATGCACATCCCCTCTCAGACTAAGGTTCAAGAAGATAGATTTTTTGAGACATTATCTATGTGAAAAGATCTTCATTTATGAACATTTTAACTATGAGAATTGTATTATTTTTTTCTTTGTCAAATTTGCCTACATTCCATTTCCATTGTTCTGCCTTGGGCTTGCTGTCAGTCACATATTTTTGGTCTCTGATCCTCTTGTTTACTTAACTTTTATCTCCTACAATCCATTCTTGTCTTTATTTTTAATATACTATCTTTTTTTGACCAAGCAAGATAGTTTTTAACGAAATTTATTTAGAAAGATGTGAAGAGAGAGAAAAGGAGAAATTATTTTCAAGAAAGAGCATAGACTTCTCCAGAGGGGAAGTAGACAAGCAAGCAGTTTTAGAGGCAAGCAAGCGAGATATGCGATTCAAGGGGAGAACAAGTGCCTTTTATGGCAAAAATCACCCTTCTACCTTTTTGGTGAAAGATAAACTATTGGCATTGGCCAATGTGTATGCAAATTTTACTTCATCTCCATTTCCTGTCTGAGCCCTCCTCTCCCACAATTCTTATGCATCATCTCTAAATTTCTACCAAAAATATCTCATTCCCACAGAACTGAGCAGACCTTGCCTTTTAGAAACCAGAAGAGGAGTTACCTCTTTCTTATCTACACCCCTCTCTCATCTCTCTATCCTACTTTCCATGATCTTGTGCTTCCTCAGATCCTCAGGGAACTACATGGGAAATATTTTGCTTCTTGTTGACTCTTCTGAAAAGCAGTCATTTTAGGCATCTTTCTCTGTTCTGCTGAGATTATTTATGACTCGCCACCCCATTTCTACCTCTGTCAATATGGGCATTATTGCTGTCTGCTCATAGTGAAGCTATGTTTTGTTTCTTTGTTTTGATACATACCCAGAGATGCTCAGGGATTTCCCCAGGCAAGGCTCAAGGAACCATATGGGATGCTGGGAATTGAACCCAATTTGTCTGCATGCAAGGCAAGCTCCAGGTCACAAATCTACATTTTCTTTCTCAGTATTTGGGAACTAATTTCAAAAGGGTCAGGTATATCGTCATCAAATCATCTCAAAACCCATACATACATTTGCAATATTTGATCTGCACTAAATCTGCATTGCATTTTAATTCTTTCAACTATGAACATTGCCATTTGTAGAACTAAGGTTCAGATGCTTTTAAGTTTTCTACTCAGAGTCGGAAAGTGACTAGAAATCCAAGTCTAGCAAAGAACCAGCTCTTTTACTCTTTCCTCCACACACTTGTGAGGAGAGAGTATGGCAAACTACCATCCAGTTTGGGTTAGTAGCTGGGAGTACAATGTGAAGAAATCATTTATTTTGCAGGCCTAGGTAAAGGGGTTTAAGGATTCAAGAGGAACTTCAGACTTAGACCTTATGAGAGTGATTGTTGGTGTCATGCCATGAGGATCTGAGAAATGGCCCTGTGGACCCATTCTAAGACATCAGTATTTCCTCTCCTAGCCTCCCATTATAGTCTGAACTAGAATTCTCAAAATTCTCTAGATCTGGCTCTCATGTTAAGCAGGTTTAGAAAGACCTACCGACCAGTCACAGAGCAACGTAGCAGACAGCATTGAAACACAATGGTTATTTTCAAAGAATGTAAAGGTAAGAAATTAAATCTTTTTTGGTCTTCTATTTGTTTTAGGACCACCTCTGGTGAAGCTCAGGGTTTACTCCTGGATCAGCACTCAGGAATTACTCCTAGCCGTGCTCTGAGAATTATATAAGATGCCAGGGATCAAACCTGGGTTGGCCATGAACAAGGCAAGCACCCTACCCATGGTGCTATCTCTCCTGACCTGATTAGTGTGAATGTTTCAAAGAAGATACATGGGTTTCATTTGTAACTTGGCATCAATCTGTGCTAGATTTCTGGATGATCACAGGGAGGATTGAATTGTTGCTTTAGGTCAGGTTCACAGGAGCAGCTCAGAATGTGAGCCAGCTCAATGTAGCATGGGAAAGTTAAAGCACACGTACTATCACCAACCCAAATCATCTTCTCTCCCAAGATTCGTGTCCTTCCGTAAGTATAACCATGATATTCTTAAAGTCACCAAGAAGATCCTGTTGCATTTAAGAGCAGTGCACTGAGCACAGATCTGAGCTTGACCTCTAGATTGGCATCAAAGTGCAATCACTAATACAGTCTGTAACATTTCAATTTATTTTTGGAATTGATTTCCATTTTCCCACCTTCTATCAAGAGAGACTTTCCAATAAATTCCTGAGACACATCAACTGGGCCTGGAGAAAGGAATTTCTCTCCTGGGAGGAGAATAAAATCCTTCAGTCCCTAATTCCTAAGCCTAGAGTCTCTAACTCTGGGCAGCATTAGGAAGACTTCAGCCGGTGGTCAGAGAAAACATTGAATTATCTAGGTAGTAATGAGCAGTAAAGATGACATAAGCATAAAAGAAAACCAGGAACACTTCATTTCAAGCAGCTCATTCTTTTATCATAAAATGCAAACTTTCTAAAATATAGTGTCTTACTTCTATTTTACCAACAACAACAAAAACAAAAATCACTCATGTTAGCTAAATACAGGTAACATATGTGGTTGAGCAAGTAAGTATGACTATGAGGAATGTATGTGTGTAGGTGTGAGTGGGTGTATGTGTGCACATTTGTATAAGCAGGGCTGTGTGTGAGGGGGGACTGTATGTGTCTGAGTGTTGGTTAATACATGAGACTGGTCTTGCTGTTTTCTTTCTGTGACCTGGTTGGAACCTTGGCTTTCCAAACTTCAAACCAAGCTGCCGCAGAATTCAGAATTCCAAAGCCCTTAGCCTTGATCCAAGGGCTAAGGTAGAAGGAAAGAAAAGAGTAGGAGATTTAAAAATTGATGCCATTCCCACTGGAGGGAAAGTAGGGGCTGTTCATCAGGGGTCCACTGGATGTTGAACCGAACCTGGGAGAGAAAAAAAATGGACATCATAAGAAACTCTTGACATAAGTGGGGACATTTGGAAAAATAATATATTAATTTTGTGGCTGTCAAAGACTATGAAGATCATGACAGGTTTGAAGACCAAATTATTTAGTGTAATATAAAATCTTTGACTCTGGCAAAATCAAATATTAAACTGATACAGCTGGAAAACAATAAAGAGTTTCTTCTATCACTTACTTAGGTCAGGAAAACCCCAGGACACATCAGGATCTGCTCTCTCAGACTGTACTCTAAGTTCAGCATCATCACAGAGCATGAACCCTCTCTAGATTCGGACACCTTACACCTGTGGACTGATATCCACTCTATTTTAGGACCAGGACATGATGTGACTCTCAGGAAGTTCCACAGAGAACTCAGGTTCATGGTTCAGAATGAGATCTAATCGCAAGCAATTTCAGGACCCAGCACTCTTCACCTACCACTTCTCAGCTTGCAACTAACTCAGACTCTCTTGTTTCAATACTAGTCAGACTCATGAACACTGGGGTACCCTTCAGTGCCTGGAACTTTGCTAGATAACAGAGAAAGAAAAACCAAGAGGAGTTGAGCTTCTCCCTCTATTTGGGTGGGGAGGGGATAGCCACATCCCAAGTTTCTCAGGGCTTGCACCTAACTCTGAACTCAGGGTCTCTATGGGGTATGGAGGATTGAACCGGTTTCAATCAGGTGCAAATTAAATGCCTTGCCCTCTAAACTATCTTTCTGCATCGAGTTTCCCTTTCTAAAGGTAAATATATACACAATTTTGTGTTTTCCCCTATAACACTCTTACTCATTCTTCAATAAGAGTACAGAAACCATCTATGAAGCCTTCCTGACCTCTCCAGATGGAATTACTTATTTTGCACCCATCTGCTAGGAAACCCAGAATGAATGGGAACAGAGTGCAATATAAATGGCAGCAGTGCAAATGGCTAGCTTTAGTCTAATCCAGAGATTTATCAGTTTCTTTTCAGCTGGGCAGTTGCATATATTATAGAGGCATCTCACATTCATGGCATCCACCCATGAATGCATGAAACAAAGAAGGTAGGGTATGGGGCAGAAATAAAAGCAACCACATTAATTCATAACTTCTTTGTTTGCTTAGTATCTGACATTCACAGGGAGTGTCCATCCACAAGCTGGACTTTATTTTATGCTGGATTCCTTTTCGTGGAAATATATTCCAGAAGCGTAGTAACATCATCCAATCTATTCACCTTTATATACACAGTGCCCGGGGGAACCTTGTACGTGGTCAGTAGTGAATAAGCAACTAATGCTAGCAGTTAAGGCCACATCTTTTTTCAACAAACAGGTTGGAAAAGAATTCATTAAAAGTGTTTTTGATTCATTCAAAAGGACACATGCACATCATTATTCATTGCAGCACTTTGAACAATAGTTAAGATATGGAATCAACCTTGGTGTCCAACAAATGATGAATAGATTATGTATGTATAAACATGGAATACTATGCAGCTGCAAGAAACTGGGTTTCTCCACCTGGGACTCCTCATGTGTGTTAGGGAGCCTAAGACTCTCAGGAAGGACTCGATCGTGCTGCCCCTGGGAGCATCCTCATCAGGTGAAGATTTTCAGGGTGGGAACAAGCTTTGTATAGCTCTGCAAGCAGCTGCTGCATACTGGTGACTGGCCAGCAGGCAAACTGTGGAGCTCACAGCTAACCAATAGAACTGGAAGTGGTTGCTGGCTGCTTGGACCCTCTCTCTGGCTATCTGGGGAGCTTGGCAAAGCAGGAGTAACTGTACTGGAAGGCCATCCCCAGAGTCTGCCTTGAGTCAATAGGAGTGTTCAGAAGATAAGGCTTACAAGAAGCAGGTGCAGTGAAGTGGGGAGGGTGCTGGAAAGTTGCCAAGTCCTCACATAAACCCTGTGAGTGAGTAAAGGCATATTTATCACACTTCCACCCTTTGGTCCCTACCCATCTGCATGGCACACTTTCAAGCAGACTGCAGGCTCCACCCCTGAATTGGATCCCCAAAGAAAGACCTTGGCTCCAGGCCTACCTCTATCAGGACCCATCCAGTTGCAGGATATATGACAAAGGACAATGGACTCAGGCACCAAAAAGTTGCTCAAATTGTGAATTCCCACTGACTGGTGGGTCAAGGACTTACCCATAGGCCTGGGGGAAGAGGAACTGTGGCCCATCACCTGCCATGGGGGAAGGGTCTCGTGGATTGGTGGGCAGCTTGGGCGGTGTCCTCTGAGGGTATGGATAGTTGGGCTGCACAAAGGGTATGTAACTCAGCAGTGGAGTGTAAGAAGAACGGAAAATCTGCTGTCCTGTCTGCTGCGTATTGTAGGGTGTCACCTGCAGCTCAGAAAGGAGAGAAGGGTAAGGTTCATTGGGAGCCTGTCACCTTGAAACACCACAGATCTTGAGCCCAATTCTGCCATCACTTCCACACTTTCCTCTCTAGGTCCCCCTCCAGCATTGTGAACTACATAGGAGACAGCCTGTAAGGATGGGAAAAGCCCAACACCACAGTTTGAGTTTGTGGATATAGACCTCATACCTAGTAAGTAGCTAGCACATATTTTCTTCAATTATTTCCCTATTCTCACTACCTTTCTCCTCATCAATAACTATACACCAAACCCTTTGCTCATTGTTAAGCCTTTTGCATTCTCTAAAAAAATGATTTTGATATTTACACATCTCTTAGAATCAAGCAGCTTCAAGTCCAAGGCAGCTCTGCTCAAGGCTGGGGATGAAGTGCAGTGTGAGAGCCTTTGTTTTGCAAATGTGAAGCTATGAGTTTTATCCCCAGCACTGCCCACAAACAAGGTGAGTCTGCTCAGTAGTATCCACCTGCAGGCAAGATGACTGTCCCATCTCCAGTGCACCACCAAGCACAACCTTAGTTCTTGGAATGTAACTAATGTGAATGAGAAGCCGAACGCTTTATTTCACTAACTTTCATTAATTTAAAATTAAAATCATTGCAACATTGGATAGAGGAGACTAAGAGAAAGGTCCATGGAGAAATGGGCTGGAGAAATTAAGATTTTCAATGGAGCTCTGAGATTGCCCTGATCAAACACTTCAAGAATTCTGGTTCCTGAGGCTGAGCAGATGACTCCCGTACCTGAGATGCATGTGTGCATGTGGGAGCTTGTGGCCCAACTCTATATAATCAATCACCTGAGCATGACAGGTTTAGTTCCTAAAGGAAAAAAAAGTAGAAGAACCCAGATTCCTGCTTTCTTGGTGCTGACCAGGCAGGGAACCCCCACCCTTGTCTCATTTTCTGACAGTTTGCCACTCAGAAGACATGAGTTAAGTGAATGAGTAAAGGGAAGAAAGAGGGTGGACCAGAGTCACAGCATGGTGCATGCTTGATATCACAATTGCTGCCAGGATAGGGCAGAAAATCTTATCCCAATGCATGTGATACATCCTAGGTGTTGCTGACAGGAGTTACAATCAAAACCTGGACCCTGAGGCCAAAGGCAGGAGTAAAGCATTTGCCTTGAACATGGCTGATCTGGGCAGCCAATCCACGTTCGATCTCTGGCATTCCATATGGTCCCCTGAACTTGCCAGGAGCAATTTCTGAGCCCAGAGCCAGAAATCACCTCTGAGCACTGCTGAATGCGACCCGAAAACAAAAAACAGGGAGTCAGAGCTGGAATGACAGTATAGTGGTTATGGAGTTTGCCTTGTACACAGTTAACCTAGGTTTGATAACTCCAGCCAGAAGTGATGCATGAGTACAGAGCCAGAAATAAGCACTTCATGCCCCATATGTGACAAAACACCACCACCCCCACAAAATAAAACATGGGCTATTTCTGATTTTTCCTTTACAAGTAATCTGGCTGTGGGCCCCCACACCAAGATAATAAATTTAAGTCCAGAAAGCATTTGGAGCTCTTACAGAGAACCCAAGAAGGTCACGATGGGTCATTTTTTTCAGGGAGGGACTCCTCCCTCCCTGAAAAAGAAAAAAAGAAAATGCCTGTCCAGGAGCAGAGATATCCTTTATTCCAAAACATGTCTCTAATCACAGGAGGAAAACCAACCACAGAATTCATACAATAGACTGCAGCATTGTGCACTGCTCTGCAACCATCTTCAGGGTGCGCTCTGCTGACAAATGCAGTCACACTGCTATGCTCAAGATGTGGCATTGGCCTCCCTGTATCCAACTCTGATCTGCCTCAGCAGGAATGAAAATTTTTCCTGTGTCTTGGCTTGAGTTGAGAGGACACATGGGCCAGCCCAACTCAGCAGACCTGCAAACTCAGCAAAACCCAATGGATGAGTCTCTAAGATACAGATCAGGGAGTTAACTCTAAAAGCTCAGGTGAGCTATTTGCTCTCTGCACCTTTATCTCTCAGTCTGTGACCTCTTTGTAGTGAGGTGGGCAAGCAGGCAGTGCAGGCAATTCAGCACATATAAACAGGGCACTATAGATGCCTACCTCCCACTAGGGGCCTCACTTGTACACCCTCTCTCCTGGACACCTCATATACTGGGTGTATTTGCCACACTCAAAAGCAGTATTGGTGTCTCTTCCCCAGAATTCAGGATGTAGCACGAAGTATGACTGGTGACATGCTGGCTAAAGACAGGGAAGGGGTGTCCAAGCCTGTAGGTTAGAGGGGTGACATCTACTCACCTGTCGGGAGTAGCAGCCCAGTTGGGGGTGCAGGGGCTGCTGATAAGGCATCCTTGCTGCCCGCTGAGGGTATAGACCCTGGGGAGAGAAGGAGAGATCAGAACCCTATGGCAAAGGAATCATGAACACTGGAGCAGATGCTCAGACATGCACAAGCCCAGTGGCTCCCACTCCACAGTAGACCCAACTTTGGGTTGGATCGTTTACTGACATCAGGCTGGTGCGAGTGCAAAGTCTTTCAGTGAGCTCCCACATGTGCTCCAGGAATCTGCCTCTTGAAGCTCTGATCAGCCCAGTAGGACTTTGTGGCCCTCATCACTTCACTGCTATGAGCCTCATTTTCCTATGTCATCCACCAGTGTGTTCAAGTCTACCCAATGAAAGCAAGTAACCCATTTAGCTTCACCAACCATACCACCTTTTCAAAGAGCCTTTCCCCAACACCCTTGCCCTTGCCCTCCCTCACCAAACATTAGGTGCCTGGGGGTATGTGTAGCTCAACTGTTTGCTTATGCAACTCCACATGAGTGTTTCTGTTCTTGTCAGCAGCTGTGTGCTGTATACAGCTGTATACGTGTGCTGCTATGAACCTGGCCTGGGACTTTTTATTTCAGTCTTCACTGCTATATTTGCATGCCCAGATACACACCAGTCTCATTGTCTCTGTTGAGGATGCATACTTCAAGAACTGGGTTCTTGTGTCTCCCAGGACAATGCATAGTAAGACTGCCTGTATATGTTAGGAGCCCCAGTCCCCTTAGACTCATACAACAGAGGAGTAACTAATCATAACTCTATCCTTGTGACCTTGGGGTGCCCATGTGTACATAAACATGCATATAACAGGCTCATGCACACACACATCCTCATACATTCAGCTAACTGTATATGATCTCTCTAGTCTGACTGGCTTTAGCTGCCAATCTATGGTTACATCCTCAGGTGTAGCCCAAAGCCTTACAGACCAGAATATCTTTCCAAAAAATTTCGTACCTGAGAAGTTGCTTCTATTTTTGAGTTCAGTGTGTGCCAAACAGCAAAGTGTGAACTGCTGACACTATGTGGACACTGCTCATATCAGGCTTCAGAGTCCCAGAGTCAATGTCTGGTGGTTGTTCTTGGAGTCCCCAAGATCTCATCCTCTGTATGGTTGCTCCAGACCAGGCTAAATCTCATTCTGGTTTTTTTTTTTTTTTTTTTTTTTTTTTTTTTTTTT
>PVKC010002628.1:0-42536 GCA_004027635.1 Crocidura indochinensis
CAAAAAAAAAAAAAAAACAAAACAAACAAACAAAAAAAAAAAACCCATGGTCAATGGAAAGGATTTATTACCCTCGGTCTTAAATGGAATACATCTCTGGGCATTAGTGGGAGCCATATTCAGTGGATTTGCTAGTGGTGGGGGGTATTATTAGAACATTGTATGTATAAAAATAAAACAGTATTGTACATCATATATCTCAATGAAATTTGGAATAAACAAAAAAATAATAGGTCAACAAACAGAACTGTTTGAATTTCAACATTTGTTTTATTTCATTGATACCCAACTTCTCCAAGCCAAAGTAAAGAAACCAAAAATGCTCCTCTTCAGGTAGTGCACTATATTATAGAAGTTGAACAATAAGGGTACATAAACCACATCTAAAATCCTGAGCATGCCTGCTCAAGAGAGTTGCTTTGTCTTCTAAAGATCTTGGCTAATGTTCTGATTAGGGAATGTAAGATCACTATCATCCAAGTCTGTTGAAAATCTTAAAAAATGAATCAGAGCTAAATCAGCTACATCTCTGTTTGAAACAGATTCAGAAATACAAGAGAACAATGAAGAATAACACCACAGTAATCAAACCACTGTTTTTTTACACTTCTGTAGAGGTGTTAGGGAAATGCAAAATGAAAACAGCAAAGGCATGAGAGTAATATTACAAACTAAAATAACACTGCTGCAAAATTTTTATTCTGTAGAACTATAGTCAAAACACCTACATTATAAAAGTGTAGGGAAAACATCAGGAGGTGAGATCCACAAAAATATATTCTACTGGTGAATAATAGCATCATTGACATATTAAGATTTTAAATATGTGGATGTTTTATTATATGCACTCAAATAGCTTGAACCTCTTTTATCATCTATTTTTATTAAAACAGAAAGTTCTATGATATAAAGCATGTGTTGATTTGATCAAAACCTATCACATTTCCTGTTATATAAATATTGAACTAGTAACAGTAATATACATAAATTAATTGCTATAATTTTTATAAATCAATGGTGGTAGTTACAGTTTCACAACAAAATTCACACTTCTAATTATGTTTGAAATGATGACACTGTTAAACAATACGAGAACTGTACTCATTCTGATAAATGAATGGAGTAAACGAGTAAGTATATATAATGTCCCATGACACCTGAGAGCTTTTCATTAAAACTTGTACCTCAGTACTTACGAATGAAACTAAAAATATAAAAATTTGAGCTGTGGTGTATTATAGAGCCACAACTAACAATGAAGCATATAAATTTATATTTGCCATAGGGCCATTGTCTCCTTTTTCTTTAACATCTCTGACATGTTATGTTGAGTAATAAAACTAAAGCTAATCAGGTTTGCATGTTATTTTTACACAGAGAGAAGCTAATAATTTCTGTAAAACTAAAACAATTAGTTTTGGAGTCACACTCAACAGAGCTCAGAGTTTATTTCCAACTCTGTTCAGGGATCACTCTTGATGAACCCAGGAATTGAGTCTAGTCAAATTGTACAAGGTAAATAAATATCTTACTTGCTGTACTGTCTCTCAAATTCATAAAACTAAATTTGACAATGAACTTGCAATACAAGTTCAAAATGCATAAAATCAGGATACAGATAAATTATGGAAATGACTTAGTGGCAAGCATTGTATAATGTTTATTAATTTTGATTTATAAGAGTATGCATCTGAAACCTATATGATGTTATAAATCAGTTTTGGCTTGGTAATTTTTATTTTGAGTTTTCTTTTTCTGGGAGGATTATAAAGAAACCTCTCCAACCTTATAGAATATGGCAATCTAACTAATCACAGAAGGAGAAACAGGCATAGTTCTTTTTAGGGAAAAATTGCAATGAGATTTAATTTATATAACTCTGGTAAATTATAATTCACAATCAGCCACACTAGGTATAAATATGATTGTGATATTTTCTTACCTGTCAATTCATATAACTACCACAGATTAGAGGATTGGTTAAACATACAATTGACTATTGTTTAGGTGAAAAAAAAATCATGGTCCAAGAATTCAACATGTTTTGAGCAAGCAGCAAGAACTTTAGTAAGAAAGAAATGAGCTAGTTATCTTTTAGGAGTGATGCAGTTACAGATCATATTGAGGTCATTTTGTCACTTTGTTTCCTATATGATTGACCACAAAACTACTTAAAATTGAGAGACAAAATGCAGTGTGACACACGAGAATAATTCCAAAAATAAAATAGATTGGACAAAATTGCCAAATAATTAGATAAAAATTACAAAAAATTAATTGAACTGGTAAATTATCTTTCTAGTCTAAATTCATTGCTTGTTTTCTGCTATTTTAATGGTAGCATTTTCCTAAAGTTTTCAAGATTTAAAATTAATGATACTGTTTTCAAAGAGTAAATGGGCTTTTTATCCTGAAACATCAGCTAGAAAATGTAATGATCAAAAATTATATGCTGTCAAAGAAACAAAAGTTGTTTCAACCAAGTTCATTCTATTTTAAAAGTTGAGAGAGCAGTAAGTAATTTTAAAAGAAATGAATTGATTGACAGTTTGATTCAACTTTTACTTGCCCTTACTCTGTTAGAACATCCTCAATGTCCTGATCAGAGTACTGTTATTCTTTCAATTGACTCTGGATTTATTAGTAATTGAATGATTAAATAAATAGCTATGCTAATATTAAACTGCAATATGATCTTCAAGTTGGTGATGATAGAACATAAAATGTGTTTTTCTTTTAAATCAAGGTGGGAAGGTGGAGGATGAGAAAGAGAATGAATGGGTGAAAATGTGGTGGGGCTTTCATTATATTGGTGATGTGGAAGAGTGGCTTTACAATAAATCCAAAGCAAATGCTCAACAGCACTAAAAAAGATGATATCTCAGCTGCAACCACTAAACAGTGTAATGTGCATGGAGTATGGAATTTTGCGGATAGGAGCTGATGCTGGTAGATTGATGTTGAAATATTATATCCTAAATCTCAATTATCAATAACTTTGTGAATCATTTTTCTTAGGAAAAAAACTTCATTAACAAAAATACTGGATTTGCTCAAAGGACATCATTTTTGAAATATGTAATACTCAACCTATTTCTTTTTTCTACTTACCTTTCCTACATAAAATATAATTATAATCCATTCATATCACTGAAGTTACAAAGTTCTAGGCAGTTTGATTCCTTGACATTCATATTGCATAAATATACTTTTAACAAAGGAATAAAATACTTTACTTCAAAGAAGTAAAAATACATACTGTAAATTTGTTGATAAAGCATTTCAGCTTTCACTAATAGCATAATAAAATTCATGCTATCCATACATTTATCAGTTAAATGAAGTTTGCTATTTTCAGTCAAATAGACACCAACCTCTACCACTAGGATTATCTTTTATAGCAAAATATTATATATTTCAAAACCTCAAAATTTAAATTTCACCATTATTTCTCCAAATCAATAATTAATATTAATAAAATATGTAATACGTTGGTATATTCTAGTTAATATTTTTACTGCCAACACTAGTAAGATGTAATTATTCTGTAAATTTGACCTAGATTTTATTGCAGTGTGAAGTGCAGGTCTCAATAAAATTTAAAGTAAATCAAAACTATAACATACATTTATATTCAATGCACATTAAATCCTATCAAATAGAAACTTGGATGCAAACCATGCATTTTATATTACTTTATAGCATTATATATTTTATAAAAACTATTATATAAAATATAATTCTAATTTTTAACTTGTCTTAAACATTTCAACATTTAGTAAACCTTTTCATTAATATTATTGAAAGTCCATTAATAAATTTCAAATTATTTTCAGAATAAAAATTATCAAAAATTTTGGTCAAATAATCAACTTGTATACTCTTCCAATGAATATAATACATTTTAAAGTTAAAAAAAGATTATAATATAGATAATATATTTATATTATATGAATTATATTTAATTGATTAAAATCATAATAAAATATTGTATTTTATTAAAGAGTAGAACAAAAGAAACAAGGTCTTAGCATTATTCTGTCAGAACTTATATTTATATTTAATACATTTCTACATGACAATCACATTTTTACTTAAGGCATATTTGAGACATTAATTTTAAACTTCAAAGAAAGTAAAACTTACATGTACAGTCTGCAAATATTGAGAACCATTTTAAGGACTATATGCTTTGTATAGCATTCTCAGGAATTTGTCATAGCTTCAAATTTAGTACATAGATAGGCACTACATAATAATTTTAAGCTACATTAATTAAAATGTTTAGAAAATATTTTCTATTTAAAATGTGCCTAAAACTGTCTAAGATAGGAGAATAATTACTAAATAACAAAAATAAATATCTTTATATCTGGACTCTACAATATAATCATTTATGTGGATATGAGAAAAGACCTATACAAAATAAGAGTTTACAAAATACATGCTCAAAATGTAAATTTGACTAAAGGACAAATGTGGAGAAAGGACAATTACAATATGTTAGTTTTTCATCCTGGGTAGCAAATTTAATAGCTGAAGATACCACATTTTTGTTTATTTATAATTTGTAGGAGATAGAACTTGAAATAGAGCTTTTTTGGATCTCTGCTTCAGGATTACAAGTTGAAAGGTAGATCCATGTATTGGCTAAGACATTAGAGACAGTCTATTAGAGATAACGTATTTGTAAGATGTTTACACCTTTGACAAGACTAATCTCTGGAATGGATATGCTATTTTCATTCAAGTTGTCAAATAGAATCCACTACAGATTACTGGCATAATGCCTTCTATAAGCACTCATCTAACAATATAATTCTCTTATAACCATGTATGGAAACTCAATTTCTCAAAAAGTGAGAGTGTGAGAGTAAGTGAAAGGGGGGGAGTAAAGAAAAGCTTTGATTCGTTAAAAATAATTTATTTTTGACATTAACTTCATCTGCTGAATCCCTTCTTTACCACATCCTATAAACTGAAACAAAAAAATCAGGTAGAGATGATTACTAGGTTATTATTTTTATGTTGAAAACACAACTGCCAGTTCTTTAGGGGTACTTTCAGACTGTCCTGGGGGACCAAGTTTCCTGGAATTGTGTGAATCCTGTATTTTGTCCCAACCCAGATGTTTTTATTTAAGTTAAATCTTTTGGCTCACTTTTTCATTCATGTGAGTAAATTACTTAGTTTTTAAAAAATACCTTTGAATATAATTATTAGCACACATAGCCATAGCAAGTAAATGTTTAATCTTAGGTTACTGAGATTTTGTATTTGATGTGGCAAAGACAGTCTATTTCTCATTTCAGGTCAAGTTGTTTCAGGAAAAGATCTCACTCAAGCAAAAGTCTCTTCAGTACAGTTGACTGTTTCAATCACTTCACTAGAATGAATTCTGGTATTTGGAGGGATATTACTTTTTACATTCTTTCTTTGGATTCTATAAGAGAAACATTTTCTAAAGCTCAATGCTTTCAGGTTGACTTCAAAAGTGTACTGTTTTATCAAAGAACACATTTATATTCCTTAATAGAGCTACTTAGTTACATGAGATCATTAATAACACCAACTATTAATTAAATATGTAGTAGCATATTTACACATATGCATTTATAGAATAAATTCTATATTGCTGAGTTTTAAAAAATGAACAAGGTTAAATTTACATAAAATATATTTGGTTCCATAAATAAATACATGCTTTATTTACAGTTTCTATTTAAGTATGAACATTTAAATGTAAAAGATTCACACTTTCTATTTAAGTTCATACTTGCTACTAAAATACATAAAAATTGTCATGATTTCTCAGTACTATTTATCTCCCATTCTTTCCTTTTCACATTTTGATAAAATATATTTACACTTAAGAGGGAAAGTAAAAAGCATTCTAAATAAAATTACATTCTTTATAGGACACGGGGGTTTGTCCTAGGTTAGTGCAAGCAAGGCAGACGCCTTACTGCTGTGCCACCACACAGGCCCTAACTTTCATTTTTTAATATGTCATGGTCTGATAGGATAGTTGGTATGATTATTTTGTGTTTATTTGCAGGGATGTATGTTTTATTAAACATGTTCAATAAATAAATAAAATAATAATTTTATTAAACATGTTAAATAAATAAAGTAATAAAAATTAAATAAATAAATAAAACATGCTTTATAAAGTGTGTATTTTCTTTCTTTTATTTTTTTTTTTGCTTCTTGGGCCACACCCAGTGATGCTTAGGGCTTACTCCTGGCTATGCACTCAGATCCTCTCCTGGCTCAGGGGGCCATATGGGGACACTGGGGATCAAACCCAAGTCCTCAGTCAGCTGCGTGCAAGACAAACACCCTATGATGTACTATTACTCGGGCTCCAGGATGTATATTTTTTATAGAAGAAGATGAACTTTGAAAGACTGTGTAATCAATTCTTTATATATAAAGGATATAGGTTCTCTGAGCACCTTCTAAACTCATCCCAACTGTCAAACCAGGTAGTAGTTCTAGATGGTTGAAAAACAAAACAAAACCCTAAAAACAAAAAAGGAAGGTTTTCTGTGTCACTAACCCTAATACAAGAGATCAAATGCATTGTTTTGTTCCATGCTGAAAGTTCTTCAAGACTAAATGTAAGAATTGACCCCAAATTAACATCTGTCAAGTGGAACCTTCTAGGGTCTCTTTGAAGTTTCCTTAGACATGTAGCATATTATTATTCAATCAGAATTCTACAGTGTTAAAAGACCTGTTCTCTTAATACCTTCATTGTCTTTATAAGTTAAAACAAGAAATTGTTTACTTTAGGAAAAATAAATTAATTCAAGTCAAGGTCATTTTTAAGCTATAGTCTGACCATTTTATTGAAAATATCACTCTATTCATGACTAATCAAAACAAGGTTTGAGTTTTTACTGTAGCTTTGAATAAATATGCTGCACATTATTTTCTTTTTCATTTCTACTACAGACTTACAAATAGGCTTAGTGGAACTTTTGTTTATTCAATACATTATTGTTTATGCCCTCGTACATCCCTTGAATATTTATATTTCACTCTTATTTTTAAATCAATCCTAAAAACATGTACAAATAAAGTAAAAAAAAAAGATGTTCCATAATTGTTAGCCCCTAAATATGTCTTGTAACCTCATATATACCAAGAATAATTCAATTTTCTTTCATTTCTGAATTGATCCCACCTGCTAGCATCAAAATATTCAAGGTACTTTTGTGCCAACTATCCTCCAGAACACCTGGACAATCCGTTACAGCCAGATGGACCTGCTGATGCAGAACAAAACAGAGAACGGTTGTAATAAATAGGTCTGTGGAGGATAGTGTTTGTAACATTATTGGTTGAGTCTGCCTTGACTGGAAATTGTAGTAACCCACAGCCTCCATTTATCTGTCTACAACTAGCAAATTATTCAGAGGTGTCAGAAGATATGGTAATATAATGAAAAATCACCAAGTTGTACGTAGGTAGATTGTACAATCTGTGCTACTTGCTTTATTTATGTGGGACTCACTTTCTACCTCTAAAGTAAGTGAATACAAAATTAAAAACATTGAGTAAGATGTTTTCAGTACTTTATTCTGTTTTGTAGTTCAAAGGAAGTAAAACATTTTTAGAGCACAACATTTTGGTATCAGAAAAATAATAGATATTTTAGTGGTGCATTGACTTAAATAAAAGGTTTTTATTCCACATGCTATAGATAGGTTTTCAATATACTTTGAAAAATACTATTTCAGAAAGTTATGTTAGTTTTATAAACTTTGATAACTTTAGATATTTTAAAATGTTGTTACTATTGAGCATCATCTAAATTACTATGTGCCAGGCTCCATGTTCTCAGCTGAAATTCAATTAAACCTCACAAAGAGAAATGACAATATAGAGTAAAGGGAATAGTGGAAGAGCAGCTATACAATTGATGGGCACAGAGATGGAAAATATATGGAAAATATATAGATGTAAGTTAGTGGGAAACTGAAAAATGACTGTGAGTAGCTCTAACTTGCCAAGGATTGAACAATATAAACATATAATAAAAGGATATTTTTATGCTCACACATGGATGTAGACAGAAATTATTTAAAAGCAGAGTTCTTCCAATCATAGAAAGGTTTATTACAGCAAGAGGAAGTATTACACAATGGAAACAAAGAAAGTACACACACACAAGCACACCCCCCCATATGTCTCTGTGTGTTAATGGACAGTTGATTTTTAACTCTAATATCTAAAGTGATGTCAGTTATCTAATAAGTGATTAGTTTACTGATAGGTAAATCTCTATTGGAGTCTGAAAGGACAAACATGCAAAGAGAATTTGAAGTGTGTTCAGCTTATCTGAAAAATTTTCTGGAGTCATATACAATAGGAATATTTAGATGGTAACATTAATGGATTTCTGCAGGATGATACTAAATCATTGAAGAATATGGATGGCTGTATTCTTTCTTGTTTGTTTGGGAATTGACCAAGCAGTGCTCAGAGGTAAAGCCTGGGTAGGCCATGTGCAAAGCAAGTATACTAGCTTGTACACTCTCTCCTGTCCAAACAAATTTCAGTACTCGGGCTTATGCATGGACTTATTCTTTGGATACTAACTAAAGATCTAAGAGAGATGTCTGGTAGTTGTGGCATGTAATGGAAAAGAGGGTCATTCAGAACTGTACCAAGAGCTTGTTTCCCAATTTTTCTAGGAAAAACTCTAACATTATTCTACCTTGGAAATGGACATTCGAGTTCTTTCAGATTTGACAGGAAACGGAAATCTAAAACAAAAACAAAAACAAAAAGCCAAAACCCCCAAAACCACCACATCTGAAAATTACAACACAGGGAAAATTAAATGTGTTCGTATTATCTAAGGCTTCTTTTGAGTCACAACTCAAACCCCACCTAAACATAAGCACCAAGAGATATATATTGTATTATAAATAAAATGATTATAGAATATAGATAGGGCACAGTACTTAAGAAAAATAAGTGTAGGAGGAGGGGAATAAGGTCATTAGTGTAATTATAATATATAGTGTCTGCAGCTGAATTAAAGATTCTAGACATGCTGATCTAAAACCTGACGTTAAGTCTTCTTTACCTCAATACTTACTCCTGGTATAACCTACCAGTGGTAAAAAAAAAAAGGGTAAAGAAATATTATTTGAGATGCTGTAGGCAAAAATATACAGTCTTAAAAGAAAAAATAAATTAATGAGACATATATATAACATAAGGTTTGGAATTATTAACTGAGATTTTAAAAAGATTGCTATCAATATGTGAAATGTGTAATGGAAAAAGGAATAATTTTCATTAACTTTTGTGTAATGCAGAGTTATATATAGAAAAATCTTAGAATTTTGCAGAGGTTAAACAAATGAAGTTTTTACATAAGATAATTTCGTTGAGATTCTTACAATGAAATGGAAAAAAAAAATCAGAGCAATTGAAAGCAGATACACAGAAACTTCCCAAATTAAAATAAAAAGAGTTAAATATACTTGAGTGAAACACCAATATCTGTAGAAAACATAAACTAATAGCATAGACATATTTGGAATAGAGTAAAAAAGAAAGGGAGAATAAAGCAGAAATGTTTACAAATTTCACAAAATTTATATCTGGCACCTAACAATGATATAAAAAATCAGATAATACTGTCCAGATTAATCACCAAAATTTAGATTGAGGTGCATTATATCTAAACTCTACTTTTCAGTGTGGATTATACTCATATTTTAAAATAAGTTTCTAGAGTGTAATGTACCATATCACACCTTTCTCAAAAAAACTTGAATATCTCTGCCACTTGATATAGGAACTTACAAAGTGATGTTATTTATTTATTTATTTATTTATTGTGGTTTTTGGGTCACACCCGGCAGTGCTCAGGTGATACTCCTGGCTCAATGCACAGAAATTGCTCCTGGCAGGCACAGGGGACCATATGGGGCACCAGGATTCGAACCGATGACCTTTTGCATGAAAGGCTAATGCCTTACCTCCATGCTATCTCCCGGGCCCCCAAAGTGATGTTATTTAATTCATACATTTTGTTTAATTTTTTTAACAGTGAATCTTTTTAGTTTTCAAGAGATTTAGTGGATTGAAGAAATCCGACCCAAACGAGGTTCACTAACGGAGGTAGGGAGGACGAGGTCTCTCCCCTTCAGCTCGGGGTACGCGTCTACCTCCCAGTAACCAGTGGTTCTGAGGTCAATCGGGGGGTAAACAGCTCACGGAGAGTCAGATTTGTGGAAATATCAGCTTTATTCAGTGGAAATAACTGAGGTCCGAAGTCTCAGCATCAATTCCAACCAAAAAGCCCCCCAAGCCTTCCACAGACTTCTCTTTTATTCATTAGAGCCAGGTACCACCCTAGGGTAGGGGCAGAAAGCCAGGTCCCACCCTAGAGTAGGGTCCAATCACTGATCAGGGTAGGATCAGGGTGGGTCCAGAAATGTTTATACATAAAAATTCCAAATCATGATAAGATTAAAAATGTTTACATATGCAACAGTGGATTATTTTAAAGTTGACCCAGCAATGAGTATCAGGAAGTAATAAAAAAAAAAACATAATCTGAATAACAGGATTTGCTGTGTCACAACTCAAAGATTGTCATAAAGCATGAAATCTGGATCCCATTAAGAGAGATGAGTTTCATGAAACCACAAAGCATTCAGGTGGAGTCTACATAAGGAAGATATGAAACTTCAAAATGAAGCAAAAGTGCCTAAGATGTGATTTTATGACCATTTTGATCTGCATTTCTTACAATTTGATTAGGAACCTCTTTCAAGTTCTATTATATTCCCTCTTTGTGAAGTGCTTGTTCAGCTTCTCTCTCTCTCTCTTTTTTTTTTTTTTTTTGGTTTTTGGTTTTTGGGTCACACCCGGCAGTGCTCAGGGGTTACTCCTGGCTCCATGCTCAGAAATTGCTCCTGGCAGGCACGGGGGGCCATATGGGGCACCGGGATTCGAACCAATGACCTTTTGCATGGAAGGTAAACGCCTTACCTCCATGCTATCTCCTGGGCCCCTCAGCTTCTCTTTGTAGTTTTCTTCTGGTTTACTTGTTTATTTGCTCAATATTGATAATATGCTTAAGAGATTAGCCTCTTATCTGATGTATTTGTGTAAATATTTTTATTCTCTTATTGAAAGAATTTCTCTATCAAGTATCCCTGATTCTTTTGTCATGTAAAAACTTTTAAATTTAATATATTCACATTTGCTTATCTTTGTTTCAGTTGACTTTTACAATGAAATTAGATCATCAAAGGTAACTCCAAGTTTTATATTTTTAAGAGCTCTTTGTAGATTGTCCTCAATATATTTAAAGAATTATGATGACATGAATGCCTTTAATTCAGTGTAAATTAACTTTGTAAATGGCATTGAGATATGAATCATCTAAATTTTTTGCATGTGGCCATCCAATTTTTCTAATAAAGCATATTGAAGAAAATTCCTTTACTCCATTTCATTCTCTCAGACTCTCTCACATAGATTAATGGTCCATAAATCTACGGATTTATCTCTGGGGTTTCTATTCTGCTAGTCTGAGATTCTCTTATTATTCCATACCACACCATTTTGATTATTATAACTTCATGGGAAATGTAATACCTTCTAATTCCTTTTATCTCATAATGGCTTAGAATCTTGGGGAGTTTTATGATAAATTGCAAATTTCAGTAAAGTTTATTCTATATTGTTTGAAGAATCTAATAATGCTTTGTTCTTTATTATCAGAATTTTGATGGGAAATTTATTGAATCTGTAGAATACTTTGGGGCAAGATATTTATTTTGATGCTGGTATTTCTCATAGGCTATGTGTTATCTTCCATTTTGATGAATAAATCTTACTTATTTTGAAGAGGACAAAGTGAGGCAACTGTGCCTGTCAAAACTGTAAGTGATAACAATATTATAGATATATGACCACAATTATTACAATTAAATATAAATATGAGTTTCCTAAGAGTTTAGATTTTGGTGTAGGAAGGACATTGGTGAAGGGACTCTAGTACTGGGCTAGGTGGTACTGGAACATTTACAGAGTTTTGACAGATAAACTCTGTTTGTTGAGGCAGGTATTAATCCCATTTCTGTTCAGTATTCTGCTTGGACTCAATTGTAGTACTTCAGAGTTTCTGTATTGGTCAGAAATGAGAAATGAGAAACTTATTAAGACATTTTTAGAATGTCAAAACATAATTATGCATGTCTTTCAAGATCACTAAGAATTTATATTGATTTGTAAAGTTATTTCATTGTCATCTCATTTCTCTAATTTCCCTACTGGTAGTTTTTTTCACTTTTTTATAGCCACAACTGGTATTGTTGCCTCAGGCAACTACAATTTTGCGCTATTGTCACAGATTTTTATTTTTCTTTTAAAAAGTGTCTCAAGGAAAATATTGTTTTCTCTAAACAATCCTAATGTTAGATTTTTATAAGGACAAGTCCTGGTATCAAGGCTTTAAAGAAGCAAATTGCCCAGTAAAGGAAGCTATTCTTGGTAAAGTTTCTGTGTAGTTTCATGCTCATGTAACTGCTATTTCAACCCTTGTCATAATGATTTCCACAATAAAGTTGTGTGATATTAGATGTCATGGCTATTGAAATGAATTATAATGCAGACACAAAGACTTTAAAATTACTTGCATGATGAATTGGTTCATACCCAGAAGCCATGAGGACTATATTCTGGCTCTGAGCACAGAGATCACTACTGTCAGGTTCAGGGGCCATATGTAAATGTGTGGGGGTGGCATGCAAAGTAAACATCTTACATATAGTAGCATCCATCTGGCCCCCCAAATGTCTTTTAATATTAAATTTTCCCAAATGCAGAAAATTTGGTAGAATCATATAATTGTGAAATGAAAATGAACTCTGGTTTATAAATTTTAGGAACTTTAATGTTTATGTTTTAAATATATACTGTGTTGAAGTGCTGTTCCTTATCAATGATATCTTCTTAGCTAGTTTCTATCAGATAACATTCTAAAAAACATTTTTCTTTTTAATTACTGTTTTATTTATTTTCTTTGTTGATTAGCAGTTCAAGAATTCTTTGTTCTCAATGACAGGGCTAGATGATCAACATTTTACATTGCTAATCTCTTTCCAATCTTGTAGATGAAATATAGTGTCATAGCACATGTATTCATTGTTTTTCATTTCTTAGAGCAAGTAATGCATTCTATTCTTAGAAGCACTTATTCAGGACCCTATTTCCACTTAAGGATATAAAATAAAATCTGTCTATATGTCTCACCCAGTTATAAAATGTCAGTATCTAAAAATTTAGTGATTGTTTCCAGTTGTCTGTTCATCATAGCAAAGAACTGTTCCTAAAAAGAGGAGAAAAACTAGTATCTATTTAAATGAGAAGAAAAGAAAACCAAAAATAAGTGAACTATTAGCCTTAAACTAAACTTATGTATTACTTTTTGCTTTCAGAAATAGGATTTGGATTATCCTAAGTATCCATAAACAGCACAAAATAAGAAATATAAGTATATTTTGTAGAAAATGAAAGTTGCACATGGTGGCATGGATAGGGTCAAAGTTAGATCACATTATTTACATAGGCAAGGCATGGCTGCATTGGATCCCAGAGACCACATTATTCCCATACCCTGTTCTATTTATTGTGAACTTTAAAGAAAAAAAACTGTAAAATTAAAAAACTTGTATATGATATTAAATTTAATACTTCAAGTAACTATAATTCTATTTTGCATTTCAAGATAAAATATCTGATATTAAATCAGTCAGATGTTTGAAAATATGTAAATCATTTTGTTTTTATCATATATAAAAATAGTCCAATAGACTAGCAAAACACGTTAAGAATATACTCAGAGTAGAAGAAGCCAAGTAATTTAATTTTAAAAGTTAGAATTAGTTCTAATCTATTGCTTTAGATCCCCCCTCATTTAAATTTAATCACATAAAATAAGAAATAAAAGATTATTGTTAAAATAATTTTGAGAGATAAAATTCTGTCATAATTTGATGAAAATATTGTGTACTATATTTAAAAAAATTTTGGTCACACTTGGCAGTGTTCAGGGGTTACTCCTGCCTCTATGCTCAGAAATTGCTCCTGGCAGGCTCCGGGGACCATATGGGATACCGGGATTTAAACCACCGTCCTCCTGCATGCAAGGCAAATGCCTTACTACCATGCTATCTCTCCGCCCCTATATTTATTTTTACTAATTATAGCTAACAATAGTGACTAATTATGTTATATGGAAAACATCTTTAATTACATTTAAAAAGCAAAAAACAAAAGGTTGTTTTCCCAAAACAGAGAATATGTCTATGATAGAACTGAGAATATGTTCCTAATATATATATATTATACAGTCTTCATCAGGATTACATAAATAAAGCTCCCCCAATAGCAATCTTATTAATCTTATTTAAAATACTCGTATTAAAATATAAATAATATTTTTGTCAGGTTGGTGAATAAAAATGAAGAGAACATATTATTTCAATGAATTTATATCCATGCATAATGTAGCATATCCCTGATTTCAATCCAGTGCCAGAATTTGTAAGAGACAAAAAGGTGTTAAAGTTCAATCATTACTTCATTTTGAAGAGCTTTAACATCAATATATAAGATGTTTTATAAATAGGTAATTTTAAATGGAAGCAAGGCAGGGAATCATAAAGTCTATGTGTCAAGAGAACTTAGAAAATGGAGAAATGCTGATTGAAAAGCTAACTTGTCTTACTGAGGCTATGCTAAAGAGAGGCTGATTCTTACTGTTAGTCCAATGCACCCATTAACATTTATCTACCTATAAATAAAGAAGAATGTTCTAAACCCTCTTCTGTTAAAAGTTGTTTAAGGAGTATTCTTTATATTATTGAAAGCCAGGAGAAAATAATATTACTGTATTTTGCTTCTGTTTCAGCCAAAGTAGCAGAACAATAATAAAAATTTCTTAATTCTTTCTTCCTTCCTCATAGCAACTATATTCAGCTGTACATGTAGAAGTTGTTTTTGTATTTGAAATTAAATGGAAAAAGAAAAATAAGGAACTTGTTAATGGAGAAAGCATTGGGCTAATAAATCAATTTTGCTAAATTCCAACACCAAAAAATGCCAGATAGCAATGACTTACCTCATTTTATCAAAGTTTTATGCTTAAAATTAATATAGCATCACTATAAATATTATAAGTTACCTTTTCAATTGACTTTTTGGAAGGAGTACACCCAGAATTTTTTAGGAGTTTCTCCTGACTGTCCTCTCAGGAATTCTGGTCTTTTCTCAGGGGAATCACTAACATATGGGATGTTAGTGATTGAGCCTGGATCAGCTGTATCCAAATAGTTAAAAATAAGGTAAGCTAAATGCAAACAGATCATATCAACATCTATAATAGACGAAAATAGCTAAAATTAGAATGCAATGTAACATCATCATGTTACATTTTATTTCTATAGTTTGTCTAAAGTTTGATTGGTCAAACAAATCAATTACAAGCAATAAAAATGTATTTAAGACATATTTATTGATATTATTTCTACATCCCACCTACTCAAGAACAAAGCAAAATCTATACATTCCCCCTTGTCCTGTTTTATGAAATTTGTAAATTGATGATGGAATGTCAAGATGAAAATTAATTGACTTTTTAAACCCTCCCTGTAAATGCCATTCTCAAATAAGAAAATGACATTTTATGCTGGCCAAGCGGAGAATGTGCATTTCCATTTCTTTCAGCAATAGCATTTTATCTATTAATTTCATATTATGATTTTGATTAATTAGTACAAGTAATACTTAAAGTTTTCTTCTATTTCTTCTAATTTTAGCTATTTTCTTCTATTATAGATATTGATATGATCTGCCCACATTTAGCTTACCTTATTTTTAACTACTGGAACTTTTAAAAAATACCCAACACTTCTATTTCTGTCACATTTTAAAGCCATTGTTTAATTTTTAGTTATATTTGTTAATTCAATATATTTCATCATATACTTTTACTTACTTATCAATCTATGAATAAAATTCTACTGCATCAATATATTTCTTTTCATTTTCATAGAGCAACATAAGTTTGTAGTATATATTAGTCAGATAGGCAAAGTGAGAGCTTCTACGGGGCAACCCAATTAGCATAATCTTGGGAGTCTTTGTGTGTGTGTGCTGCTGAGGTTGGAAGTTTCTGTTTCTTTTATAAATTAGTAGATTCTGGTACCATTTCGGAAGATGAACAAGAGACGTGAACTGAATATCAGAATTGGGCTAATATGGGGTCTCTAGAGTCTCCTGAACACAGCTGATTATGTTATCAGGAACAGCACAGCTAATATAGCAATGAACAACAGTCATACTTGTCAGGCCTTTGAAAAAGAGACAAATACTAGGTATCTCTGTAGAAATCTGTTGCTAGATCAGTTCTCATAAAATTTGAGTTCTACTTCACCTATCTGTACTAGCTTCAGTGATACAGGAATTAAAACAACATCTATGTCCTCATTCACCAGACTGCTTTCCTTTTGGTCCTTCCCTCTCTTCCCTACACACCCAATCTTTATCTCCACCTTCTAGCAAATACTTCTTAAAGTTTTCCAGTAAGTGATTTCTTCTTGGATCCTGATTATGGATTTATTTTAACAAAAAAAACAATTCTTCTTGGTAGTTTCAAAAAATGTTAGGCTACCTATGTTGTCTTTAGTCTGTCTGTCACAACTGTCCTATAAATTTCCTAACCATAGATACCTGGGCAGTGGGGGGTTGTGATTAGTGTCTCTGATTTGGACTTTACAACATCACAATAAAAATTATGTAGTACTTGCTACAAATATGTTTCCAGAAGCATTTTATGGAGATATATAAATTAATAAAAGTAGGTATTTGCATCAAAATACCAACATACAGTATACATCAAATAATCATTGAGAAAATGTTGTTTGAAAGTGTGGTTTTTTTAAACTAACATTGTTCTTCTCTTGAAACAATTTTTTTTGCTAGTATCTTTAAGTATTGTTATTATGTGTTTGTAGTTGGGTTTCAGTTACAAAAAGGACATCCCTTTCCACCAGTGAAATATTTCCACCACTAATATCCCCCATTTATCTCCTCTCCCACCCTTGCTTGCATTTCAGACAGGCATTTTAGTTCTCTAACTCACTAACGTTGTCATGATAGTTGTAAGCATAGTTATTTCTCTAACTAAACTCAGCACTCTTTGTGGAAAGCATCATGCCTTGGGCCAGTCCTTCCAGACTTTAATTCTATTGTCTCTGTGTATTATTACAATAATGCCTTTTATTTTTTTAAATCCCATAGATAAGGGTAGTGGAGAAAAATATACAGGACTATAGTAAGCTGAGAAGGTTCTTAATCTCAAAGAAAATAGCAACTAGAATACAAAGGCCACCCATAGAATAGGAGAAACTATTCACCCAATACCCATCATACAAGGGACTAATATCTAAGATATGCAAACTACTGACAGAAGTTAACAAGAAAAATAATCTAACCCTATCAAAAAATGGGAAGAAGAAATGAACAATTTCTCAAAGAAGAAATACAAATGGACAAGAGGCACATGAAAAAATGTTCCACATCACTAATCATCAGGGAGATGCAAATCAAAATAACAAGGTACCATTTCATGCCACAAAGAACAAAAACAATTAGTGCTGGCGAGGATGTGGGGAGAAAGAAACTCTGATTCACTGCTGGTTTGAATGATGTCTGGTCCAGCCATTATGGAAAACAATACGGAGATTTCTCAAAAAAACTAGAAATTGATCTCTCATATGATCTAGCTATGCCACTCCTAGGGATATACTGTAGGAACACAAAACATAACACAAAAGAGCCCTCTGCACATCTGAATTTATTGCAGCGCTATTTACAATAGCCAGAATCTGAAAACAACCCAGATGCCCAAAAACTCATGAGTGGCTAAAAATTCTTTGGTTCATATACAAAATAGAATACTATGCAGCTTCAGGAAAAATGAAGTCATTAAATTTTCCTATATGTGGATGGACATGGAAACTATTATTCTGAGCAAAAAAGTCAGCAGAAGAGAGAAAGACACAGAATAGTCTTATGAAATAATTTAAATTTTATTAATAATAATAAAATTATTATCTGAAACAGGTATTTTATCTAACTCACTACCACTGTCATGATAGTTATAACAATAGTTATAAATAAAAATAATAATAATAACAAAAGCAACATGAGAAAGAGCCAAGAATACTCAGGATCAGCAGTGGTATAAAGGAGTTGAGGAATTAAATAGTCAAACCCCATTAAATAGTCAACAACCCTGAGAACATGAGATCCGACTTTAACAGCTAAACTTAAAATGTGCCATGCATTCCAGTTCCTTCATTCCTGCATAGAGCACAGGTCGGGGTGGGGTGGGGTGGAGGGAGATTTGGGACATTGATGGTAGGAATGTTGCACTGGTGAAGGGGGGTGTTCTTAAATGACTGAAACCTAATCAAAATAATGTTTGCAATCAAGGTGTTTAAATAAATGCATTATTAAAAATGTGCCATGCAAGGGAGAAGCTTGAGAGGTTTGGTGGGAACCTGAAGGCACTGTTGGAGGAAATTAACAATATATTATTTAATCAAAGCAATTTTTAGTTTAGTGATGATTCAACAATAAATCATTTTTTTTCTGAGATCATGATCAAGGGATGCACATTTTTAAGTGTGTTTTTTTTTCTCGTTTTACCCACAACTCAAACAGAAACAGGGAACACAACCCATTAAAATCCTGAGAGAAAATTTGAATAAACACTTGTCCAATAATAAGATTGTTACCAACAGACATTTTGTTTTCATATTTAAAATACCTTTTTTAAGTGTATGATATATGACCAAATGGCATTCCCAATATATTACAATGCATTAATACTCCTACCTTACCTTTGAAGAGTCTTTGAAATTAAAAAAAAAAGAATTTCAGGTTTTACCCCCTCTTACTTTTCTAATTCTTCACTTCCTGAAGAACTTATGCTGCTTCTCATAAAAATGATATTAATTTTGTAAAGGATGCTTAACAATTTTAAAATTTTATTTGTAGTTTGAGTATGTATAATTTGAGAGTGTTTTTTGAGATGAAAAATATATAGAAGTTAGTTTAAAGTATATGGCTGGAAGAGGGTGAAATGACAATGCCCATTCTTCTGAGGCCTAAGCCAAGTCATTACGACAATGTTCAGATGTAAGGCCCCACTACATTACAAAATTTTGTGTGTTCCTATCTCTGTTAGATAAGAACTTATTTGTATATTTCATATTTTTTTCTTTTTAACATGCCTATGCAAAAAAGAAACAATGTCATAAAGTATTGTTGGTACATATGAGAACAAATCCAACAATCCCCTTAACTTGATTGACAAGCACCTTAAAAAAAACAAAAACAAAAGAAAAGAAAAACTGCTCTGAGAACTTCTGCTCTCCTTATAGATTTCCTCTACAGTCGTGTGAGCCAGGGTGGCCTCTGGTGGCCCTCCAGTGTTTCCAGTGAAATGTGGGCATTCTTGGTCTCTGTCTTCCCCAGGAACACCTGCCTGCTAACATCTTGTTCTACCCTTGTATTTTTACCTGGGCAATGCCAGTGACAGAGATGAGGACCCAGTGACTAGTGTAAATCCTTTCACTCTTGAAATTGAGGGTCAGTGTGTTGAGTGAGAGCCTCTGGATTTGCTGAATGCAAGGCAGGACACAGACACACCATCTTGACACCATGACTAGAGGACTCTGGCAGAAACCAGAGATCACCATGGCCTTATTTGGGCCACAGGTGAAAATCATGGCTCATCTGATCTTCCTGGACTTAAGAGGTCTGGGGAAGGGTGACTTACAGGGCAACCTAGGCCAGTTTGAGCTCCTAGCTCACTGCCTTCCCGGAAGCAGAGCCTGCACCCACTCTGTCCATGCAGTGGCCTAGTTTCTTTATTTTTCAAGAGGACATTGAATATCCATTTACTCAATCGTGCTGTGCTAGGTAACCTATGTCTGGCCCATGGATTCTGGCTGCTATTTAAAAATATTTATGCATAAATATTTATTTATTCATAAATAATCATACATGTATATATTTATAATTCACTTATTATTAATTTATAATAATATTTGTGAATAATAATTTATACATAATATTAATTATTGATTAATACATGTTAATACTAATAAAATAAGTATATCATAACATAGCTTTTTAAGTTTGGAAGCTCACTTTGCTATATTTTCTTATTTTGAATACATTCTGGCTTACAACAACTTTCAATCTTATCTTTTTATACTTTGAACTAACCTCAGAATACTAAAAAGAATCATTAATTCACAACTGAGGTACAGACAGTACAAAAAATATGGGATAGAAATATTATTTAAGTCAAGACTAATGCAAGCAGAATATTTAACTAGTATGTTAAATTATTGGCTTTCTAGCAGATCTATATTTAAGTACAATATAGATGGCTATGCATTTGGTAATAGATTAAGGTATGAAATGGTTGATTTATTCCAGTCACTGGAAATATTTGAATATTAAACACCTTATTTAGAAACAGCATACATTCATTATCAAGTTGATTTTGTATAAGCTAGGAAGAAGCAGGGCAAGGTCACCTCTATTTGATAATTTAAATCAGAGCAATAATATTCAGATTTTTAACTTTGTGAGGTGAATTCTGTTAGTACTATATATATTAGAGTAGGGGATGATAAAAAATATAAAATACTTTTTTTTGCTTTTTGGGGGGACCATACCTGGTGACACTCAGGGGTTACTCCTGGCCATGGTCTCAGACATCGCTCCAGGCTTGGGGAACATATGTGGCCCTTGAGAATCAGATCTAACTGCTGTCCATCCTAAGCTAGCGGGGCAAGACAGATGCCTTATTGCTTGTGTCACCTCTCCAGTAAAATAATTAACTATACAAATCACAACAAGCAGCTTTTCTGCCAAAGATAGCCAAGAAGACACCACCGAACACAATCTCCAGGGCCCAAAGACTGAGAACCTTATAAAAGACTGCTGTCTTGGTTCAAGTCTGTTTTTCTGCCAAAGATAGCCAGGAAGACACCAACCAGCATAATCTCTAGGCACAAACCTGGTAAGGGCCCCAAACAATAAGATGTGTGCTGATCCCTGCCATGTGATTGGCACAGGAGAGACTTGTACCCTGTTTGCCTTTCTGCCCAAGGCAGTCAAGAAGACACCATCAAACATCACCTCCAGGGCCCAAATTTGACAGCTAAGAAGACACCATAGAACTCAATCTCTAAGGTCCAAACCCAGAGAGGCTTATGAAAGATTGCAACCTTTCTCTCTTTCTGCTTTTCTGCACAAGGCAGCCAAGAAAACACCATACCACATCATCTCCAGGACCTGAACTCGACAGCCAAGAAGACACCATTGAACACAAACTCCAGGGCCCCAAACAGGTGACTCTTAGGAAAGACTCCTGCCTTGATCCATACTTGCTTTTCTGTTCAAAGTAGCAAAGAAGAACCATTGAACATAATTTCCAGAGACCAAAACCCGACAACCAAGAAGACACCATCGTACACAGTCTCCAGGGCCCCAACCCGGAGATCCTTGAAAAAACTTCTGCCTTGCTCCATGTCTGATTTTCTGCCCAAGGCAGCCAAGAAGATCCCATTAAAATCATCTCCATAGCTCAAACCCGACGGCCAAGAATACACAATCAAATACAAACTCCAAGGCACAAAACCAAAGAGCCTTCTAAAAGAATGCTACCTTGCTCCATGTCTGATTTTCTGCCCAGGTTAGCCCAGAAGACTCCACGGGACCAAACCGGACAATCAAGAAGACACCCTCCAACACAATCTCCAGGGCCCAAACCCAGAGAGCCTTCTAAAATACTGCTGCATTGCTCCCTGTCTTCTTTTCTGCCAGCTGCAGCCAAGTAGTCACCATCAAACATCATTTTCAGGACCCAAACTCTCCAGCAAAGGAAACAACATAGAATACATTCTCGATCACCCAATCCCAGGACCTTCTAAAAGACTGCTGCTCAAGGCAGCCAAGAAGTCGCTATCAAACATCATCTCCAGGTCCCAAATCCGACAGCCAAGACTTATTTTTAAATTCTTTTCTTATAATAGTGTATTGATTGGGCACTGTGATTATAAACATGGCTGTAGTTGGGTTTCAGGTATAAAATAAAAATTAAAAATAAAATCATTCTCCAGGGCTTGGCCTGGGCCACATGTTTGGGCAAGCCAGCAAGGAGGGTTCCTTGAAGGAGCTTGAAGGTTACCCTAGGCTTAACTTGTGGATACTGAGAGATGCTTGGTTGCACTAAAGCAGTCACTGGTAATTTCTTACCAGTCTATATGTTCAAAACTGCATGATACATTAATAGTAATCCCAATACTTGAATTATGTTTTTGTGTATGCAGAATGTCCATTTTGTATTCTACCTTTTCACACACCCCTACAAAAGCTCATTTTTCTCTTTAATTCTCTCACTCCCTACCATCTTTACTCCACATTTACCATTTTTAACTTCACTACTGCAGTTCTAAGACATAGACAGAAGTGGTGTCACTGGATTTAACACCCCCCACAACTATTTCAGAAGGCATAAAATGGACACGTTTGTCTTTTCAACATTTTATGTGTGTTTTCTTTGACAGCTATAGCTTTTGCTGAATATTTTCTTATACAGTGACAATTTTCCCCATTTTTTTTATCTTTTCTTCTCTTTGTTAACTGTTCAATAGGTAATTTGGTGAAAAAGTCCCTCAGTTTAATTCTTATGTCTGAACCAAGTTACAGGTATTTTTGGACATGTTATTACGGCCCCATATACGCGGATAACGCCAAGAGCTTTATTTCTTGTTTGCATAGGCACATCAAAATGGGAAAATACTCTACATACAAGTAATATCTAATAGAGATGGGAATAAACAAATCTTGTAGTGCAAGGGGACCTTACACCCTGAACATTGACATAATGATCTGGCACAGGCCTCAGAAGAATGAGCATTCTTCATTCACCCCTGATCTAGGGAAGCCATCTATGAAACATCCAAGGTTGTCTATAACATCACCTGGAAGCAATCCTCTACCAGGGAAGACCCTACACTACTCTGACATCGACCTACTCAAAGGAGACTTCTCTTAACACTGAGAAGACTTAACAACAACAACAACCTTCTTACTGGACAGGGCTTTCTGCATTGCCCTTTAATTGTGAGGTGAAATGAGAGGATGCTGCACACCAGCCTGACTTTAATGTAGAATTTACAGATACAAGGACCATTAATACAGAAACCTGATGCCAACAATAGAGACTGCTCAAAAAATAAAACTGTATTGGCACTACAGTGACCTGGATTGAACAAACTAGTTTTCCTGGAGCCTAGTGTTGGTCTTATGCCAGGGAACTTTAGGGATAGGATCTCCTTGTATTTAGGCCAAGGCTTTTCCTTTCCATGTCCCCCATATTTTGGTGAGTCTATGCAAACAATATTTGCCACTCTAACACTGTTTTTCTGTGCTCCTTTGACTCTAAACCTTAAAAAAATACACAAACTTTTGATGCGAACTTAATATGTATGTGCATGAAATTGTAAAAAAATGCTATTATGCCTTCAATGTTTAAAGAGTCACATAAATTTCATGGCCTTAAAAAAATCACAAGAATCACATGTTTAAAATATTTAAGAGGGACTTCATGTAGTATTGATTTATTTGTGATGTGTTTTTTGTTCAAATACAATTATTTTATTCTTTAATAAATAGCGTTTATTTATTTATTTTATTTTTTATTTTTTTTTGGTTTTTGGGCCACACCCGGTGACGCTCAGGGGTTACTCCTGGCTATTCGCTCAGAAGTCGCTCCTGGCAGGCACGGGGGACCATATGGGGAACCGGGGGATCGAACCGCAGTTCGTCCTAGGTTAGCGCAGGCACCTTAACTCCAGCTCCACCGCCCGGCCCCTAATTTATTATTTAAATAATTATTTCATAATTATTTTATTAAATAATATAATATTAATATAAAATAATAATATAACTTATTATAATGATAATTTCATAAATAATTATTTATAAATAAATAATAGTGATTATTTATTAATAATAAAATTATTATTATGTATTGTTTTGGTGCCTCTAGTGTGCTCAGGGATTATTTCTTTCTCTGAACTCAGGAATCACTTCCTGTGGGTCCAACAGACTATTTGGGATGGTAAGAATTGAGCTGAGATGGGCCACTTGCAAGGCAAGCACATTACCCATTATTTTGTCTCTCCACTTCATAAATAGTTTTTATCTGAAAATGGGCATTTGATCCAGAACCCGTGCAATTAAAATGATGTATTTTAAATAAGTAGTACTAAACAAGAGAAAATGTATAATTGTTGAAGAACATAGTCTATCATACATTAACTAAAACATAATATCTGTTACATATACTATAATTATTTGAAAATTTATAATTATGATTCCTGTAATTGTTGATATCTAATGAAGAGAACAGAATATTTCTGTTTAACACCAATTTTATTGATGTTTTATTTTAAAACAAAAAATAGTTAGATTATTTTTACTATAGTCATTAATGCTTTTTGTTTTATTTTATGGGATGATGTAAGGCCATACATAACTTTAAATACATCTACAACATGAATTTAATGTTTCTTCGTGTTTTTTTGGTGAAGAGATTAATTTATTGAAATTATTTAGGATACTGTGAGGAGAAATAATGAGAGTCTGTGTTAGAGACAGGGATTTTTTCAGAGTGGAAATAAGAAAAAAATATAGAGACAAGTTAGGGAGAAACGTGTTAAACAGGGAAATAGGAGCTTGAAGAGCATGCATGTCTTTTATATTTATGTAAAATTTATTTTGAGCATATCTTTATATTGACCTTCATTCAAAAATATAGATAGAAAATATTCACAATAGTCTATAAATTTAAAAAATTTGCATAGGAAAGCCAGGCACAGTTACTGTAAAATGTCATATGTATGTGATAATGTAGATATAATTCTTTATAGTTTCCTTTGATATAAATGATATCTGGTATAATAATTTTCATCTATTCAGAAGAAATTCAATTTATAACCTCTTGAATACTCAGGTTTGATATAAATAATTGAACAATATAAGAATAAACAATATCTTTAATGTCATATCATAGTTTTGAATTTATGTTGCAATTTCAAGCAATGACAAAGAGAAGAGAAATGAGAAGGAACATGTATATGAGCATAAAGGCTAGTGGTAATGTAATACAGAAATCATGATCAATATCAGTGTACATTTGCCAGCTGCTTTGATTTGAAAAACACCTCTGTGTGGAAAATCTGTCTGTCTGGCTGAACTTGATTTCACTCAGTCTTGATAATCAGTGTCGGTGAAGGCATATTGGACTTCATTCTTCATGGTAATATATCCTAAGTGTAAATTTCTGAAAAGAAACACCATTCTTTCTAGAAAATAGTTTAGCTAGTAAGTGCCTGAGATCCAAAACTCAAACATTTCTTCTGTCAAACAAACCTGCATCCTGCTAACCAACAGACTATTGTTAATCTGTAAACCATAACTCTATATGCACTTTAAATACCTGAAATGATACTACCTGAATTGCTACTACCATGACAAGCACTGAAAATTAACACAGGTGCTTTGCCCTAAATCTTGCTATATCCACAACTCTAAATCTACTACCATGTTGGTCTCTTTCAGTCCTGGAAGATGATCAATCATCAGTTGTGTCTGATGCCCTTATCTCATCTTCAAGCCACTTTTGCATTGTTTTCCCACACAGTCACACTGATATTTATATCCATGAATCTGATAGTTTCTGAATATTTGCAACCTAGATTTTGTAGTCAAAATCCATAACATTTCAAATCTGACATACTACTAAATGTGAACACATTTAAATGCATAAATACCAAACAGTTATTTAGGTCCACTCTAACCAGTCAACAATACATCCATGGTTAAAGCACAGGTCTATTATGTTTCCTTGCTAACACATGGCCAGACTGATTATATTATCTTTCAGTCATTGAATGTATGCTTTGCTACCAGCTACAGTCAAGTTTACAATGCATTCTCAATGTTATCTTATTTTTGGCTATTCCTTAGACATTCAGAATGCTTAACTGGGGCTTCATATCAGTCTTTTGGCACTCAAATCAGAATTTGCTACTTAATGATTAGCTTCCTTACATTTGACACTATAGCAGAGATCAGAATCGTTGACTGTGAATGCCATAGTCACTTTTAGGTTATTGAATTTTATGGCTACTGGTACTCACAGCTGTTAAAATCTAGAATTTAATCCAATTCATGTGAGATTGGCCTCCACTCAGACTCCTGTGGAACACCAAATATAAAGCAGAGACAAACTAATTTACAAATTATTAGGCATAGAAAATATTGGGAAAATTATAATACAAAAATATCTGTTAACTACATGAAGATTTCAAAGCATGTGTTAAAATTATACTCAATAAAATTAAAGGTTTGAAGATGGAGCCATAGAATAGCAGGTATGGAATTTGCCTTGCATGCCCCACACCCTGGTTCAATCTTCAGTATCTTCTAACCTGCCAGGCATAATTCCTGATCACAGAGCTAGAAATAACCCCTGAGCACATCAAATGTGGACCCAAACCAAACAAACAAAATAAATAAATAAAATGAAATGAAATAAAGAGTTCATTGGAGGAAAGAATGAACAAAGACAAAGGAATGCAAAAGGAAATGTGAGAAATTTTCAAACTAAGTCAATAGAGTAATAATAAAGTCAAAAATGAGTTAGAAAGTATGAGCAGTAACAAAGAGAAGCCATTAATCAAAACTCATCTTGAAATATCTATCCAAAAAGATCAACTCAAAGGAAAAAATTTAAAAATGAGAAAAATATAAGAGTTAAATAGAACTATATTGAAAACAGTAGCATTAATATCATAATGGTTGCAAAAAGAGAAGAGACTATAGGACAGATTTTATCCATGATAAAATAACAAGAAAGAACTTTGAGAGAGATGATAGAAATATAGAAGCAGGAAAATCAAAAATATAACATCAAAATAATATATACACAAAGAAAAATAACAATTATAATGAAAACAGACAATTGTAATGATTTTAAATGCAGCTAAAAGTTAAAAGTCCTATAAGAGCAAAACTTAATATGTAGATTAACATATTTGCTAACAGAAACTCATAGGCCAGAAGGGACATGACAAATATGCATATTGAATTGGAAAAGACTCCAACTAAGAATATTTTACCCAGATGTTTTATCTCTCAGATTTGCAAGTAGAGTGAACCTTTGTTTATAAAGAGCAATTCTAGAAATAAAGTCTTGTAAAAATTGGTAAAAGAATGTTATGAAAGAAAATTAAGCCCAGCTGAAGTTATAAGATAGCATAAAACGTAAAATGTGTAAAACCTGCAAATAATAGATAACTTATAATGAATACAAAATTAACTTACTTTCAATTCAATGCTATTTAAAACATAAGATATTAGATATGCAACATAATATCCTCAAAAGACAAAGCTATATAAAGAAAACAGAGGAGGGACCCGGGAGATAGAATGGAGGTAAGGCGTTTGCCTTTCATGCAAAAGGTCATTGTTTCGAATCCCGGTGCCCCATATGGTCCCCCGTGCCTGCCAGGAGCAATTTCTTCTGAGCATGGAGCCGGGAGTAACCATTGAACAATGCCGGGTGTGACCCAAGAACCAAAAAAAAAAAAAAAAAAAAAAAAAAAAAAAAAAAAAAAAAGAAAAAAAAAGAAAAAGAAAACAGAGGAAAAAATGAAAGTATTTTTTCTTTATTTTTCAGATATTTTTTGCATTTTTTCTTTTTTCTTTATTTAAACATCTTGATTACAAATATGATTGTGATGATTAGGTTTCAGTCATATAAAGAACACCCCCTTTCACCAGTGCAACATTCCCACCAGGAATGTCCCAAATCTCTCTCCATCCTATCCCACCCCAACCTGTACTCCAGATAGGATTTCCAGTTCCCTCATTCATTCACATGACTATGGTAGTTCTCTGTGTAGTTATTTCTATAACTGCACTCACCACTCTTTGTGGTGAGCTTCATGAAGTGAGCTGGAAGTTCCAGCCTCCTTTCATTGTCTCTGAGGATTGTTGCCAAAATGACTTTTACTTTTCTTAAAACACATATATGAGTGAGACTTTTCTGCATCTCTCTCTCTTCCTGTGACTTATTTCACTCAGCATGATAGATTCCATGTACATCCATGTATAGGAAAATTTCATGACTTCATCTCTCCTGATGGCTGCATAATATTCCATTTTGTATATGTATCACAGTTTCTTTAGCCATTCATCTGTTGAAGGGCATCTTGTTGCTTCCAGAGCCTGGCTATTGTGAATAGTGCTGCAATAAATATAGGTGTGAGGAAGGGGTTTTTATGTTGTATTTTTGTGTTCTTAGGGTATATCCCTAGGAGTGGAATAGCTGGGTCGAATGGGAGCTCAATTTCCAGATTTTGGAGGAATCTCCATATTGCTTTCCATAGAGGCTGGACTAGACAGCATCCCCACCAGCAGTGGATAAGAGCTCCTTTCTCTCCACATCCCCGCCAGTACTGATTATTCTCATTCTTTGTGATGTGCGCCAATCTCTGTGGTGTGAGATGGTATCTCATCGTTGTTTTGATTTGCATCTCCCTGATGATTAGTGATGTGGAGCATTTTTTCATGTGCCTTTTGTCCATTTGTATTTCTTTTTTATCATAGTGTCTGTTTATTTACTCCCCCCAGAAAGTATCTTTTCAAATCAACATAATACTAGAGTCAAAATAGACATATAGATTCATGAGATATAACTGAAAAGCATAATTTAATTTGCAGGTGAATTGGCTGCTCATTTTTATAAAGGGGCCAAGAACATAAGATGAGAAAAATTATTTCTTCTGTAAGGGGAGCTTAGAATATAGATAGCTACATAAAAATAATTAAACTGAATAACTACTTCAATTATGAGCAAAGTTATATCAAAATTATTTAATGATTTGGATGTCAAAAGCCAAATAATAAAACACTTTAAAGGAAGCTTATGGTAAAAATTGTACATTATATTGATTATATTGATTTTCACTCTATGTTTTAGTTTTCATCGAAATGACAAAGGCATTAAAATAAAAAATAAGGATATAAAATTATAATTAACCATAATGATATTTGTAATCAAGGTGTTTGAATAAAGATATTAAAAAGATTTTATAATGATAAAACAATCATTAAAATAAAATATGCTATATTGTGAAAGATTCACTCTAAAGTAACATATGGCCTACATAGTCCAAGATACATAATTCAATAACAAAAAAGTCGTAATTCAATAACAAAAAACAATATTACAAAACAAAATTAAATGAAAATATATATCAATAAGTAGATATGTATTCATGTGTATATATTCATGTATATTCATGTGTATAATTTGTTATATACACATATAGACATATAATCTTATCAGTTATAATCAGAATAAAAGGAAAGAAAATATTTCCTTTATCCATGAAAATGTCCTGACTTATAAGAAAAATCAGAAGCAGGAAGTGATTGTAAGTGGTGTGAGACCAAAAAGAGCCCTCATATACCCTTAGTAGAGATGTAAACTGGTTCAGCCTCAGTGAAAATGTTATAGACATTTCTTAAAAAGTTAAAAATTATTTATAGTACTTTATTGGTTTGTTTTTCTTTTGTTAGGGTATCATATCTAGATGTGCTCAGGCATCACTCCTGACTAGGTTTGGGAGACCATAATAATCCAGAAACTGAACCTGGATTGTCAGCATAAAAATCAAGCATAGGAGCTACTATACCTAGTATTTCTTTAACTCCTAAAATCCATAGTAGCTTAAAAAATAAATAAAAATAAATTAAAAATGTATGATTGTTTATTTCAATTCCTAGGTGTATATATATATAACATAAAACACTTTATTTTAAAAGATGTATTTATACATTGTTCAATATTTGTAAACAACCCATGTGCCAAACTATAGATAAGTGAGCAAAGAGGGGATTTATATGCATATATATACATGTATATATATATGCATATAGTGTGTATATATAATGTGAATCTATCACCAATTACAAAACTATATCTTTCAGTTTGAAAGAATTTGGATGGTGAGGATAGGGTAAAGCTAAGTGAATTAATCAGAAGATGAAATCTATATATATTACATTAACTTATTCATATGTTCATGATAAAGAAAAAATGGACATTGGTGATGGGAATGTTGCACTGGTGATGGGTGGTGGTCTTTACATGACTGAAACCCAAACACAATCATGTATGTAATCAAAGTGTTTAAATAAAATATATAAAAAAAGAATAATTCTAAACAAATTTTTAGATTTAGATTCAAAACTTATAGGCTAGATAAAAAATCAGAAGGAATAAAGGAATCATATGGCCCATTTAACTTTGGTGAAGGATTATGTTTGAAGGCGGTGTGATATTTTTAAAAAATAATGATGTGGAACCGGAAAGATAGCATGGAGGTAAGGTGTTTGCCTTGCATGCAGAAGGTCGGTGGCTCGAGTCCTGGCATCCCATATGGTTACCCCCCCCCCCACCAGCCTGCCAGGTGCTATTTCTGTGCATAGAGCCAGGAGTAACCCCTGAGTGCTGCTGGGTGTGACCCAAAATAAAACAAAGCAAAACAAAACAAAAAAGATCATGATGCTGTATTCCTAAAGTATATAAAATTGTGTTAATAAATGTTACATATTGAAAATAAAATTCCTATCTATAAAATTTATCTTGGATCAAAGACTGTCATCATTAGTTATAATGTAGACTTAAAATTTAATTGAAAGTAGAATGAAGTGTAAATCTTGGTGAGATATCTAAAATTAAATATTCCAAAGAGATTAAGAGAACTTGGGATGATATTAACAATATCTACAATAATTCCAAAATGCTTTTTATACAATTTTTGAAGTTAAAATTAAAATGCAACAGTTTTTGAGTTTTTGCTTTTATTTTATTTTGTCTGTTTTTTTAAACACGATTTACCCATTTTAAATTTTTTAAATACTGAAATAAAATCTTAATGTTTATAAATTCTGAAAGTAACTTTTTGTTTTTACAAAGTTTGTATATTTTGACATAAGTTTAGTATAAAAAAAACTTATCTCTTATAACTTGTCTAAATGCTAAGAAATAGAACTTTATTTGCTTGAAGCTTATTTCAGAGGGAGTCTAAAAAGAGTTTCACAAATCATTTTCTTAGTTTCAACCAAACCTTGAAGGCTTGGATTTAATTGAAAATGTTAAGGTTTCATTTCAGGCTTCAGAGATCAAATCTTCTGAGAAAAGTAGGGCAATTTAAAGGCAATTATGGTCTTTGGAATGTAATATGAAATCATCCTTATTTTCAAATTAAGGATTTCCATATTAAGATCACCTTTAGATTAGTGGCTGGTAAATAGTACATTACTGACATGAATACCTGTGGGTACCTTTAAAGGAGCTATAAGTTAATCAGTTCCCTACCACATGCTGACTTCCTAATGAAGAATGATATGTTCTCTACACTTAGAAGGGCTCAACGTCCTGACTCTTCAAACTGATTACACCTAGGTTCATTTCTTTCAGTGACAAAGCTATTATGCTGATGTGGTAAAAGTCTTAGATTCAGAGTCAAAAGACTGACATTCAAATTTGGGTTCTACTGATTTATTGGTCATTCTGTGCCTCATCATTGTTCACCCTTGTAAAGTTAATGTTTCACAATTCGTTTCTTAAAATATAGTTGGGATATCATTTTAAGTTGTCAATAACACAATATACTAAGTGTACAAATGCCTTTTAAAATTGCTTTATACATAATTTTCTTTTTCATTTTTGTTTTTTTGTTTTTGCTCCACTCTGTGACACTCAGGGGTTATTCTGGCTATGTGTTCAGTAATCGCTCCTGGCTTGGGGGTCATATTGGACACTGGTGATTGAACCCAGGTCTGTCCTGGGTCAGCCGGGTGCAAGGCAATGCCCTACCACTGTGCTATCATTCCGACCCCAGCTTTATAGCAAATAAAATTAAGAGATTATTAATGGTTATAAACCAATTCTTCAAAATGTTTTTAATTGTATGTATGAAGTTTGCAGATTTCTAATATCCAGATATGTAGCTAGACAATATTCTCTGTGCTTTTGTGGGAACATTTAAAGATGACACTAATATTTAAATTATTTGAATTAAATTAAGCATGTTGTCCTCCATGGATCTATAATGTGAATGAGCCTCATTCAATAAATATCCAAAACAGAATAAAAAAATTGGCTTCCTTATGCCACCAGGAATCCTGAAGCAAAAGGTTTTTATGAAATACAGCCCTTCCCTAGTCTCCAACCTGCTAATCTACTATTGTAAATTTTGAACTCACCAATTTTCATAACTCTAAGAGATTTCTTAAAATTAGGCAATAGATAGAAATACTATCTGTTATATAGATAGTAATTGGTATATATTTAACAACTGTCTGTTATAATTTTCTGGACATTTCTAATTACAATGCTGTACATATATTAGAATATTATAATACAAAAGAGTAAATATTACTTTCACAAATGTATATTTTATGTATTCTTTATTGAAAGATACAAACATTTATTACAGCATATGATGTGATGATGTTCTTTTTCTCAAGCAAACGAATCTTGCCACTTGCCATTTGGGGTGTGTGTGTGTGTGTGTGTGTGTGTGTGTGTGTGTGTGTGTGTGTATGCCAGATTATTTCTGTCTCTATGTTCTGGGATCACTCCTGCTGAGCAGAGCACATATGGAATTGGGAATAGTATTGAAGTCAGTCTTATGCAAGGCATCTACTTTAAGACTTGGACTTGTCTACCAGCCCTGTGATCTATTTCTTACTCAAAACCAATTATCATCACCCACTAAGGATATTATTTCAGCTCTTTACTCGTTTTGATTAAATCAGTTACTCAGAACATTACTTTCTTCTTATGAATACATTGAATGTTTATTGCACAGAAAATTATTCTACCTTTTCTTTGTATCCCCACCACTAATTCCTCTGCTCTTTATACCCCTGTAACATTACAAATAAACTTTTTCATCCCCTCTTCTTGTCCAGAAAGCTATGCAACATGTTTGCTTTGACTAAAAGTAGGCTCTCAAATAAACACAGTCTTCTGTCCTCTAATATGGAATTATTTCTATCAAAAACAACCCACAGAGTTGTAAGTGGATTTTAATGTTCCCTCCATCATCATTTCCTTTTCTGGATCCTTATTATATTTTCATGTTCTTGTTAGTTCCAAACAATCTGGTTGTAAGCCCTTCTGTCTTCCCTAATCTAGTTAGTGTTCTTCATATCATGACATATTTCAAGAAAAAAGTATCAGAACTATTTTGCTGTCATCATTCTGAATTCCTGTGATAACTTAAAGACAGCCTAGCATTCAAGTTTGGCAGGTCTATTACCATACTATACTCGAAGTTGATAGAATACTTGAATTGTAATGCCACTCAGAGCTTGCCCTAACAAAGACTGAATTTATATACTTTTATATCCAGTACAAGTCCATGTTTTTAATTTGCATTATGGTTTTCTATTGTTGCTTTTATGCATTAACAACATAATATACAGAATTCTTTATGCTCTAAGTGGTCCGCAAACTATGGCCCACGGGTCACATACTGTATTTGTTCCCATTTTGTTTTTTCACTTTAAAATAAGATATATGCAATGTGCATAGGAATTTGTTCATATTTTTTGTTTTTACTATAGTCCGGCCTCCAACGATCTGAGGAACAGTGAACTGGTCCCCTGTTTAAAAAGTTTGAGGACCCCTGCTCTACATAGTGTTACATACAATCTGTTGTAGTTAAACTATAAACACTGTGTTTACTAAGCTTCCCTGAATTAATGTTACACTTCATTTAATCTAGTAGCCCTGGTAGTTAAAGCATTATCAGGAAAATATACAATTATTAGCACAAAAATGTTTGACAATATTTACTAATTATAAGGATTAACTATCAAAGTGAGGATTTGAGCTACTTGTCAGCAATAAAGATTTGAGATTGAAAACATCTAACAAAACAAGTAGTAAGAAAATTAAAAAATAAAAAAATATCTTTTTGTTTATATATTACTTAAAACTTAAACATTAATTCAAATAACATAAATAAGGCTGCAAAGTGTATTAATGATATAAATTTATCTTAAACATGAAGCAAATTTTATCATCTAAAGTAAAAATAAAAAGAAATCAATATTAAAGTGGAACTGAATGATTTTGTCTGTTTAAAATATTATCCAATAACTTCAATTTTTACTTTAAGATATTTGATAATGTAATAACCAAATTCTTGCAGAGAATGTCATATTAAAACGATTTCATACTATTGCCGCCAAAAAGTTTTTTTTAATCTCGACTTTTTATTCCAATCAGGCATAATACACTACTCAAATAAATAATTGGGGAAATTATGTTATAAATATTACATGATCTCAGCACTATCACATTTTTCTCTTAACTCTCTTGACCTCATATCACTACAATTAAATTCCTATAGTTGATACTGTCTACTATGATAGTCCTGACCTATAAATTCTTGTTTCTGTAAACAAGAATTATAATCTAGTCAAACTTCAAGAGCAGTGTTTTATTGTCAAAAACAGAACAAAGTTTAGCTTGCTAACTGACTTAGAGACAAAACTCTTCAAAACTGTGGAAAGAACCTTCTTAGAAGAATGTAAACAAAGGTACAAACAAACCAACTTTGCAGTGGTAATGATTTATAGATCTTAGTTTAGAAATAAAAACATGGTAGTGTAATAACTGGCTACTTTCTTTATCATATGAAACTTGTGAAGAAATACCTTGCTAATTTCTTCACAGTGACTAAGTTACTAGGTTTAGGTGTTAAAAATGTATGTATAATCTAATAGAGAAGATAGAGCCACCTTATATCCTGTAGAAATTAAAGCAAGTTCTTAATGAAGAGCTGACACCAGTTGGTGCATTTTCAGGACTAATTTATTAGAGAAAGAATATTATAAATTCAGCACAAAAAATAAAAAGACAAGGTTCTATCTGCTTGACACTTCATTAGACATTATGAGAAGAGAAATTCGCTGTCAAAAGAGAGTAGTTAAAGGCATAGCAGTGAAGACATTCAGGAAGAGAAGTAGGCAATGGAACTCTGTGCCATCATTTTTCAATTGTCTATTCTTATGAACAGTACAAGATCTGTATCTGTACCTACCACCACCACTTTTCCTCTTTATGAACTTGTATCTTTCAAAGTATGACACCAAATTTAAAATTCAGTGCATTATGCTATGGGTATTTAAACATTGGCAATAAATTCAAAACTTGGTTCAACAAAGATTACTAAGAAGATTACTATTAAGTAAATAAGATTAATAAGAAGATTTTTCATACACATCAGATGAATATACATTTCTTAAAATGTAATAAGATATTTTACAGGAAAGATTCACTTCTCCAAAAGACATAAAGATAAAAAAAAGACATAGAGATTAAGCCAAAACATTTAAAGATTTAGTTTGAATTAGGGACTGGGTCTCAAGTGAGACTTCCCACATGAGTTCATGATCTTGGGGATTTTGAATATCTTTCCTGCACTGTAGGAGCAGTTATCCATCCTTAATAACTTGCCATAATTTGAGACACATGGTGAATAAAGAAAAAAAGGTTTACAATATGTAAGCAGACACACATACAACCCTTGAAGGGAATATTTTTGCTAAATATTTAGAATAGTTGATATTATGTAATTGATGCAGTTTAGTTTCAGACCTAATGATCAAATGATCAAATTACATTAATACTCTTTATCTTTCATATCTTTATCTTTTAAATTAAATTATTTGAATTGTCTTTTTCTCATTCTTTAAAATATTAGTATCCAGTGGGATTAATTTTTTTATTTTATGTCCTGTAAGTCTATTTCAATCTTAAATATCACTTGGTCTCTATACTTGTTATAAAATACTCAACAATATCAAATACCCTGTAAGTGCCTAATTATTATAATTGCTCTAATGGATGATGCTGTCATTAAACTTGTTTCTTGAGTTCTAGTATTTCTGTAAACTGTAATTAACCTCAAGAGGTTTGCAAGTGCTTTCAACATGATAGCTAGAATATCATAGAATGCTATATACTGAAACATTGTGTACTTCACACTTCATCAAATTGCAAATATATAGTATGTGATTAACACACTTTAAGTGAGACTAAGTAGTGAATCTGTTCTCTCCCTGGCATTATAAACTCTAGATATTATGTGATCAGTAGTGTAGTTTGGCATTGTACATATATCTTTATATATATATATATATATATATATATATATATATATATATACTTATACCACATTATCCCAAATTATAAAATTTCCAGTAAGCTTGTTACTAAAATGTTTTCTTATCTTAGCCATCATATAACTAATATACTGGATTGTTATTTTCAATCTACTGATTGCTCTTTTTAATTCTTTACTAATTATCAAAGCAACTTTGCTAAGCCTCGCAATATTCATCTCTAAGATCTTTATGTAGTTTAAAAATATTTCAAGCTTTTTTATATAAATTCTAGATATTAGAATATAAAAAAATTTAGACATTTTCTCCCATCTCAATAATTGAAACTAAATTGGATTTATTTTAGCTTCTACAAGATATTTGGAATATTTATGGTATTATGAATATTTACTGATGTGTATGGAAATAGTTTAAGGATAATGCTAAGTGCAATTCCTGGACAGCCCCCTAAAATGAGCTTTCTTACTTCCGTACTAAAACTACATGGCTAAGACATTTTGGTATAGATTTACAAAAAGTTTATTCCATAAATGTGCTGAGTTTCTCAAATACAAAAATTCTTTGTATTCTGATTCAAAAATCTGCTGCTCACACCCCAGATGCCAGTCTCAACTTAGATGACTAATACTGAGTCCATGTTTAATATGAACACAAAGGAAACCCCACAAAACATATCCAATCAAAAATTATTCCATTTTCAGCAAAAGGAAATATATTTTAAGACCCAAATGCAAAAATGCATCATTCTTGATTGTTTTTCACCCAAATACATCTGTGTTTCATCAGCATTTCTTGTTAGTTCAACCCTCAGATATATCCAATTTCAGAATGGTTTTATCAACTTCCCTTGTCCAAGTCATAATCTCTCATTTAGATTATGACTTTAGATACCATCTGGTTTCCGTTCTTTTAACCTCAAATAATCTATATAAACTCTTCTTCCCAGAAAACATTTCACACTGATGTGGTGTACTTTTAACTTTTCTTGAATTCCAGATCATTCTTCTATATTTTCATTTTATTTAAAATGGAACATAGATCTGTTATATGTATAGATAAATATCATTAAACATATGCATTTCCTTATGTTGCATAGTATATAATTATGATTAATATTTCATTTTTATAATACATAATATGAGAATGAACTATATTATAAAAATCTACTATTGTTAATAAAAGGTTAAGGTCAAAGTAAGACTATTCAAAAGTGAATGATAAAAATGAAAACAGGTACTATGTGTAGTAGAATTATGACAGATTAAGTTTTTTACCTATATGTCTATTTAGAGAAAAAATAGTAATTTGCTGTAACTTGGCAGTATGCTCTCTGTAACAAGTATATTAGAGACTGAATATCTGCACATGCACTAAATAACATAAAAGTTATAAAGGTTTACTTGTGCTTACCAGCTAAAGTTGGTCATGTGTAACTTTAATTAAAAGTGGGACAATGTGTTTTCTTAATGCTGCGGGGTAATTGGAAGAGATAAAAAGAAAGATTGATAATGTAATGCTTCTCTGTTTCTTATTCATAGACAGATGCAAATATTTTTTGGAATAGTAGTTTATTATGTTTTATTCATTTTAACAGAAAATTGAGCATCAGCATTTCTTTAGTAACAAAATAAAATGGCACCAATCATCTTATTTAATGTATTCATTTTGATATTAGCAATATTTCTATTGCTAGTACCATCACCCTTCTAATGATTAATGTATTGCCAAAATTAATTTTGCCTTTAAAATACAGCTAAATTCTCAATTCATTCAATCCAAATTATTCCATTTGACATTTATTGCTTCAGGAAATTTCTAAGCTCTAAGCTTCATTCTATATAAACATTTAGATTAGTTATTATATATTTATAAGAGAAATACATTTCAAAAGATTAATTTTAGGTAAAAAGTATTTGGGGGAAATAATACTTAAAGGCATAATACTGAATTATTTTTAATCAAACTAGAGAAATGTTTCATCAAAATGTAATACATTTACATAGTCATTACCACTTTTTATTATTTTAAGATATCATATTCATTCCCTGAATATACAAACACTGAAAATCTTACCATTATTTGTCATGTACTTATTCTTGAAGAGCATGTTATTACAAGTATTCTTTGCTACTTACTTTCACCTAAGGAAGCTCAGGATAATAAAATTATTTACTGGGGGCTGAGGCAGTGGCACAAGTGGTAGGATGTCTGCCTTCCCTAGCATCCCATATGGCCCTCCAAGCCAGGACAGATTTCTGAGCATATAATCAGAAGTAATATCCAAGAGTAATATCCACTTGGTGTGGCTCAAAAACCAAAATAAAAATAAATAAATAAAAATAAAGAGCTATCACTGGTGGTTTAAAATTGAATCTTATTGCATGATCTCTTTCTTATATATTAAACATTCACATATTAAGTAACCGATTTGTTTATTTCAAAATACTTGATATCAATCTCAATATATACATTCACATATTCACACTATTTTCTAGCTACATCTCCAGTTCCACCCAAGTTAAATCTTTTAAATAATGTACATTTTCTTTCTCATAGTTACAAGATGCTTGAATGCAAAATGTTTAGTGTAATGTTTCTCATGGAAGTTCTGAGGAAAACTTTGTCTCGTTCTCCTCTCCATTTTCTGGTGTTTTAGGCAATACTTTTGTGTCCAATCTGCGGGATACTTTCCTGTGAGTCTTGTTTGATCCTCTACTTCAATTGAATTCTCACTTAGCTAATAGTAACCTCAAAGATCTATGTTGTTTGTGGGGGTTTTGTTTGATTTGGTTTGGTTTGGTTTGTTTTTTTGGTTTTTGGGCCCCACCTGGTGATACTCAAGGATTACTACTGGTTATGCGCACAGAAATTGCTCTTGACTTGGGGGACCATATGGGATGCCAGGCTATCAAACCATGATCTGTCCTATGCTAGTGCAGCAAGGCAGATGCCTTACTGCTAGTGCCACTGCTCTGGCCCCTGATTTGTGTTTTGTTTTGTTTAGGCCATACATGGCTGAAGTCACAAATAAGGGACCGGAGCAGTGGCATATGGGATTTTTTTTTTAATTCAATCACTGTGAGATACAGAGTTAAAAAGTTGTTTATAGTTGAGTTTTAATCATCCAGTGTTCCAACATCCATACTTTCACAAGTATTTACTTCCGGCTAGACATTTCCCCAGTTCAAAGACACCATTTCTTAAGAGCCTAAATTCCAAAGTTTTGAGCATACATGAATTTTAGGAGACTCTATTTAAGATGTAAAGACACTATTTAACATTATTTAGTTGCATCAAGCTAACTGTATAAAGGGCAAATCAACTGATGCACTCTACAAAATTTACCTTAGTCCCACAGGAAAAATATATTCATCCTGTTCAAAAGATCTTTTAATTTTAATAACTCTAAATTAAAACTCATTTAAATTCTCTGTTCATAGAGCCATGTGTCACCTTCATTCCAGAGTAACATAGGGTCAAGCCCAAGTACTGTGGTCTCCTGTTTATTGTCTGATGAACTTCAGAAGTAGGACAGATTTGTTCTATTTCATCTCACTTTATCAGTCCTAACTGGAAATGTTTCATTTTGTCTTATTATGATATTTCAGCATGTTGTCAATGCATGTCAAAAGACTATTTTATTACACAATGATTCTGCAAGATCTCCTATGAACAATACAATCTTTATTTCTGGCTAGTGCTAATATGTTGTAGATTTATTTATTATATCCCTAGTTTTTCTAGATGAAGCATCTTATGGGTCTTTACCCCAACACATGTTTAAGAATTATTTACAGCTTAAGTAGACTGGCAATTTTCCAAGGCATTGTTTTAGATTTTTGTTTTTAAAACTTTCTTCTTAGTTTGTCTCTCTTGCCTCATATTTTCATAAAAAATATAAACTATTTTCAACAATAAAATTCCATGCTTAAAAATCCATTTCCATCTTTTTATTTTTTTGATTTTTGGGGTCACACCCAGCAGCGCTCAGGGGTGACTCCTGCCTCTACACTCAGAAATCGCTCCTGGCAGGCTTATGGAACCATATGGGATTGCCGGGATTCGAACCATTGACCTCTGCATGCAAAGCAAACACCTTACCTCCATGCTGTCTCTCCGGCCCCAGATTCCATTTCCTACTCAATACTAGAAACTCAGTTTTGCCAAATTTTCTGCTTTTTTAAAAACACATTTTAAATGTGTTGATATAAATTTGTGACTATTTATTATACATTTTAGAGTTTTATTATTATGATGATTTAACATACGATTAAAATGTTGAGTAAATATGTTAGCCCATACCATCCACATTGATGTAAATTTTTTAATCTTCTAAAATTAAAGCAAATTGCACAGATTATTCCTATTTGCTTTTGCATATGGAAACAGCACATGCCTTTGCCACCTTAATTACAAATTTACATATATATATTAACATAAGTTATTCACAGGTTATATTAAGTTCAGTCTACATATTTTATGCAATGGCCCTGCTTATTTACTAAAGTGAATTTTCTTTGTATAATCCTATTCTTTCTGTACCTATTCCAAAATTCTGCTTATAAAACAAATCCATTTAAATTTTAAGTTCTTAAGGCCAAACTTGATGCATTTGTTGTTTTATTATTTCTTTACAACATATCTTAATTATTTATATATGCTCAGTGGGGTAAATAGAATGTTTTCAGAATATATCTAAAATTGTAGATGCTTTATTTTAAAACCAACTTAGTTTAGTCAACTGAGAAAATATTTGGTAATAGAAAGTCATTCTCTACCTATATATAGTTTCTCATTTCAGAGATTTAGGGAAGCTCATTATTTTATATAATACATGCTCATTTGCAGATATAATTTATAAAATTAAACAGTTTAGTATGACTAAATGTATGTATTCCTGAGGATATATATTGTTTGAGTCCATTTACAAAGTGCAAATAAGCACACAATAAATGGATTTTCTTTTGACCTTGTTACTTTTCTAATTACTGAACCTGAATTGGTCATCCAGGAAGTAAATGATAATCATTTTGCAGGCCAGGTGCCTCCATGCATTACACAAACTGCTTACTGCTTGGCAAATAAAATAGATGGGATGTGCAGTGAGAATTTCTAGTAGCATGGTTAGACAGGGCCATTACATTAGCACTATTGTTGCATTTTAAATCATATAATGGGAAAATAAATGTAAACACAATAAATAAACATAAGGAATCACTAGACCTCTGGACAAATCCCAAAGAACTCTCATTATTAGTTTTGTTTCTTGTGAGTGCCTCTGATGGTATAATAATACTTATATCAATATTTTGCTGTTATTAACTTTCATATATTTATGTGGTCTCCTCATCAGAGGAATTAAAGCATACAGGCATTTATATATAAAGAGACTTTGTGATATGTTAAGATGCCATACATTATTGTGATAATATAAGTATTGTCTAACAAATGATAAAAGGAAATAATGAATACTCTATTCCATGGTTGGTCTCTGCCTGCTTATATTATTTTTTTAACTAGGCAAAGATAAGTTACTCTTCTATTTATTTCCAAGAGATAATCTAAGAAAGGTATTGTTTCTTTTTTAAAATAATTTTTATTGTGACCAAAGTGAATTACCAATCTTTCACAGTAATATTTAAGGTACATAGTGACAATGAATCAGGGGCATTCCCACCACCAGTGTTGTCCTCCCACCACCCTGCTCCTAGCATGCATCCCACATCTCCCTCCCTTGTCCCCTGGACTTCTAGTGAAATTGGTCCAAGTTGTGTATAGCATATTATAGATTGAGTATCAATTTTGTTGTTATTGACTTTGGGTTTTGTGGTTAAGTCTGATCATTTTCTATTTCTACTCAATGTTCATACTACTGTTTGGTCCTGGAACTATCCATTCCCCTCCCCCTCCTTAATTTATGAGGCACAACAAGATGATTCAAATTATGTGGTTCTCTTTGAAAAATAAAAAAAGGAAAAAAACTGGGAGGAATTGATTTAGAGGTTATAAATATCAATTTCAAAGAAGAAAGGGAAATAAAGAAAAAAGATAACAAATAAACAAAAAGCAAAAACACCAAGTACAAAAGCACAACAGCAACAAATAAAAACAGCCAT
>PVKC010002629.1:0-42522 GCA_004027635.1 Crocidura indochinensis
AATTCTACTTCTCTCTCATATTCTCTCTTTTTTCCTTATATGTGCTCTGCACTATTGTCAATGAGGAAGTACCATTCATATCACTTTATCCCCTTTCAACACCCAGTTCTTGTCCAGAGTGATCAGTCCCACATTGTCATGGTAGTTGTCATGCTTAGAATACTAACTGTACTCACCATTCTTTGTAGCAAACTATATATCATGGGCAGGTCTTCCTTACCCTAACCTCTATTGTCTCTGGATACTTTATTCTTTTGATAAAGAAGATTTTTGTCAATGTCAGTACTGCATCATTGGTTGATCATGATATAGGAGGCCATGGGTAAACTGAAGCTGTGACACTGAAGGTGTAGCAGAGGTAGCAAAACTGTTGACTTATTCTCCAGGGATAAAGCACCATTATATACATAGTATAATCGACCATAGAGAACTTATTCATGAAGTTGGTATTGAGGAAAATTAATTAGCTTGCTTTCAAGCTATAAGTTTCCCCTGTTTTAATGGATGCACTGTACAATTCTGTATTCTTGCACTAGAGAATATGGAATTAACATCCAAAGGGTGCACTGTTATTAATCAGTCAGTATTTATTGATTAATGTTTCCTGAAAGATACTATGCCAGGCACTATAATGACCTCAAGCACTGATATTTAAGACACCTGAACATTTCATACACTCCAACCTGGTCTGACACGGTATGTCAACAGATATTCTTTCTTGTTTCCAGCATGCAATCCTGGCTTTAAAGTTCATCCTTGCATTTGCCATTCCTGACAAACCACGGGATATCCAGATGAAACTGGCGAGATTGGAATTTGAGTCATTGGAGGCACTTAAGCAGCAGGTAAGGGCAAGAGCTCTAAAAATAAATACTTTTTTTAAAGCAAATACCATGGGGACATAATTTTTGGGGTAGTTTCTCTCTCAGTATTCCCTTCATTCTTAAAGTTACCCATTTAAAAACAGAAATCTCTGGCTTAGGTTGGCAAAACAAAACTAAAATTCTAATGATGTGAACCACACAGATTTAAATAATGAAACTAAGCAAAGCAGAAATATTCAAGCATGTTAAATAAATAAGACTAAAATTTAGCCAAAATGATATAGAAGTTTCCAAGAAACAATCACCATGGAACAGCTTCCCACATTTTCTCAGAATACCTTCCTCAGAAATTTGAAGAGAGAAGAAATCAAACCCTAAATATTATCATGCAGGGAGGAGAGAGAGAGAGAGAGAGAGAGAGAGAGAGAGAGAGAGAGAGAGAGAAAGGAAAGAGAAGAGAGAGAGAAAGAGAGAGAAAGAGAGAGAAGAGAGAGAGAGAGGAGAGGGGGCGGGCAAAAGCAACAACAACAAAAAGACCAGAAAGTGAAAACTGCTTCCCCAGGGCTTTCATGTCCTACCAGAGATGACCCCACCACCAAAACCAGAGAATAGTAGAGCACATGCCTAGCCTGTGATTGGCCCTGGGATCCACCTAGCACTGAATGTCCCTCCGTTTCTATGTCCCACATCACTAGGTATTGCCCTGGTGAGCCCCCAAGCATCCCTGTCCTAGGGTTTGCCAAAAATATCTACTTTAATAAATGAAGTAACTTTTTTTTTTTTTGGTTTTTGGGCCACACCCGGTGATGCTCAGGAGTTACTCCTGGCTATTCACTCAGAAGTCGCTCCTGGCAGGCACGGGGGACCATATGGGGAACCGGGGGATCGAACCGCAGTCCGTCCTAGGTTAGCGCAGGCACCTTACCTCCAGCGCCACCGCCTGACCCCCTAAATGAAGTAATTTAAATAGAAAAAGTCACAACTTGGGTGATTTTTTATAAGAAAAGGAGGATTATGACATGTAACCCAAATCATAATAAAAATATCTTAAGGAATATACTAAGGAGATAGAATGGGGGAAGGAAAGAATGGATCATTGGTGGAGGGATGCTGACACTGGTGGTGAATTTAAAATTGGATCAGTGAATGCCAACACTATTATCAACAGCTTTGTCTAAAAACAATAAATAATCAAAGAAAGTGTGAATGAAGAAACATCATGTTTCTGATCCTCAGAGCTAGTCTTCACTAGTGATGCTTAGACCTGTAATGAGAAAAGCAATATGCCTCTATCATTAGGGACATCACTTTCTGGGTTTGGAACCTCAGTGACCTCATAGAACTATGGACACAGGGGATATATAGGGCACTGACCTTGTGTGTGGCCTATTCAAGTTCAATCCCCCAAGACCCACCAAGAGTGATCCCAGAGTGCAGAACCAGCAATAAGTTTGGAGTGCCACAGATGTGTCCCTCCCCCCCAAAAAAAACAACCTAAAAGTATTAAAGGTCCATGAAAAAGTCTATAGTCAGGGGCCAGGGAGATAGCATGGAGGTAAGGCATTTGCCTTTCATGCAAAAGGTCATCGGTTCGAATCTCGGTGCCCCATATGGTCCCCCGTGCCTGCCAGGAGCAATTTCTGAGCATGGAGCCAGGAGTAACCCCTGAACACTGCCGGGTGTGACCCAAAAACCAAAAAATAAATAAAAATAAAAAGTCTATAGTTAGTTACTAGTGTAAATGCCTTCCACATCAAAATATAAAATTGTACTAAAGTAAAGGAAAATAGTTATAAAGTAAAATACATGAAAATCTAGCATGTTTGTATAATTAAATTAGAAGAAAATTCCAAAGATAAATTGGAGAAACATTAGCAGCATATAAAAAGTTAATTTTTTAATTCTGTTTTTTTCTCTAAATCCATAAAAGATAATTCAGGAAAATATATAAAGAGATGCTCAAACTCACTCAAAGTGAAATGTACATTAAAGCATGATGAAATCCTACATTTTGCTCATATTATGGGCAATTATTGGTTGTTAACATGTCCCTATTATTGTGGGGGTAGACATTTTTATATGCTCTTATAATATAAATTATTTCAGTCTTTCTAGAGTATAGTTAAATCAAAATTCAAATACTCCCCATGCATTCTCTCTCATTCACTCCATCTCTTTCTCTCTCTCTCTCTCTTTCTCTCTCATACACACATACACACACACATACACACAAAGAATTCTTGTTAGGATAATAGTTTTATCTTTAAAGATTATCAAAGCATAGTGATTGAAAGAATATTTTAGCAAAAACCTAGGAATAAATAAATTCCTCAGGAGATTGCTGTATAAATAAATTATAGTATATCCATATAATAAAATTCCATAAAACTGCCTTTAAAAATGTGTGTTGTGGGACCAGAAGGATAGCATGGAGGTAAGGCATTTGCTTTGAATGCAGAAGGACAGTGGTTCAAATCCTGGCATCTCATATGGTCCACCGAATCTCCCAGGAGTGATTTCTGAGCATAGAGCCAGGAGAAACCCCTGAGCACTGCTGGGTGTGACCCCCCCCCCCAAAAAAAATATGTGTTGCATATTTTTCAGTAGAAAAGGACAGAGAAAAATATACTTGCTTTAAAAATAGGAGAAAAGATGAGGAAAATGAATGAATGTTAATGCACATTAACATTCTCTTGGAAGCACTCTCCTCTGAGAAGAATTACGATTTATCTTTTAATACAAGGTTTTAGTTTTATGACTATACACATAATTATATTTTTAAGAAAAAAATTATTTTGAAGAGGGATTATTTGTCTTTTTGTTTGGGTGCTCTGTGATGCTCAGGGCTTACTCCTGGGTCTATGCTAAGGGATGACTCCTGGCAATTCTCAGGGACCATATGGTGATGTCAGGGATCAAATATAGGCCAGCTGTGTGCAAGGCAAGTATCCTACCTGCTGTACTATCACTCTAGCTTCGGGTTATTTGCCTTTTTGTCTTGATTTTTAGGCCATGTTCAGCAGTTAGGCCTTATTAAGCAGTTAGAAAGAAAAAAAGACATCTAAATATTTTAGATAAAAACTGGGGAGAGGGGCTGGGCGGTGGCGCTGGAGGTTAGGTACCTGCCTTTCCTGCCCTAGCCTAGGACGGACTGCGATTCGATCCCCCGGTTCCCATATGGTCCCCCAGGCCAGGAGCGACTTCTGAGCGCATAGCCAGGAGTAACCCCTGAGTGCTGCTGGGTGTGGCCCAAAAACCAAAAAAAAAAAAAAAAAAACTGGGGAGAAGAAATGAACATTTTATCAGTGAAGAAATACAGATGGCCAAAAGGCACATGAGAAAAAATGTTCCACATCACTAATCATCAGGGAGATGCAAATTAAAACAACAGTGAAATGCCATCTCATACCACAGAGACTGGCACACATCACAAAGAACAAGAACAAAGAGTGCTGGCTCGGATTCGGGGGGGGAAAGAGACTCTCATTCACTGCTGGTGGGAATGCCAACTAGTCCAGACTTTCTGGAAAACAATATGGATAATCCTCAAAAAACTAGATATAGAGCTATCATATGATCCTTTCTCCATAGGATGTACCCTAAGGACCCAAAAACACCATGCAGAAAAACTCTCTGCATTTTTTTGTTCATCACAGCACTATTTCCAGTAGCCAGAATCTGGAGACAACTGAAGTGCCCAAGAACAGACGAATGACTAAAGAAACTTTGGTACATCTATACAATTGAATACTATGTAGCAGTTAGGAAAAATGAAGCCATGAAAATTGCTTGTACATGGTTGGATATGGAGATTATTATGCTGAATGAAATAAGTCAGACAGAGAGGTATAGACAGAATAATTTCACTCATTTGTGGGATATAAGAAAAATATGGTCCCCCGTGCCTGCCAGGAGCTATTTCTGAGCAGACAGCCAGAAGTAACCCCTGATCACAGCCAGGTGTGGCCCAAAAAACAAACCAAAAACAGTAGTCAAACCATAGCATCAAAAGATATTGAATGTTATTAACAGACCACAGGTTTACTAAATACATTTATCTAAGTCCTGCCACTGAGAAGTTATATTTTATTCTAGGGATGTCCTACTTACTAGGGTTTACTTTGGGTGTGGCCATGTAAACCTCAAATCTCAGCTCCTAGACTTTGATATGTCCAGATACACCCAGTGGAGAAAATCCCAGTTCAAAAGTAAAATCTATTCATAGTTAGTTTCATGGAAAGAGAAACATGAATCAAAGTTTTACCTGAGTATTTGGAAAGAAGAAAGAATGAAAAACATTTCATGTCTTAAGTTTTAATTTTTACTTTCTTTAAAGAAAGTCCCAGTAGTGCTTGGGAGACCAAGTGCTCCAGGCTTACCCCAGAAATCTCACATAAAAGCATATACTTAGTCCTTACAGCCATCTCACAGGCCTATTTTTTAAATAATTTTTATTTTGACCAAAGTGGTTTACAAATCTTTCACAGTAATATTTTAGGTACATAGTGACATTGAATTAGGGGCATTCCCACTACCAATATTGTCCTCCCTCCACCCTAGTTCCCAGCATACATCCCATATCCCCCATATCCCCCTCTTTTGCCCCCCAGGCTTCTAGTATAAGTGGTCCCCTCTTCACAGCCTATTTTTATTTTTGTTTACATTTTATGTCCACAGATGTATCTCTCTAGCATCACTTTCTTAAAAACATGCTTAGAGTGCTGATTTTAATGGTAAGGTTTTAGGGTCCCAAGATATGGACATGTTTAGAGCTAGCACATTTATCAACTGTCTTCAAACAGGACATCCCTAGGTTGCATGATAAGTACTTTGGGCACAATAACCACACCCACTGCTTGAATGTCTCTGCTACATGAGTGGGCAGGAAGTAGTGCTGAGTATGGTTAGGGGTTCTCATCTTTGATAGCAAATACACAGAAGGTGCCTCCTCCCAGCTGTTTCCATGACATTTTTCTTAAATTTTTTTCTTAAAACCACAGTCTGAGAAAAGTTGAGTGAAAACTGGACAGCAAACCCAAGGCAAGTGGATCTCTCCTGTGCTTTCTTTCACTGATCTGTGGTGGTGTGTCTGATATACTGCTCTAAAGACAGATCCACCTCCCAAATGCTTGGTTTAGCTCTGCCAAATCAAAGAGATTTTTCTAAAACTTCCTATTTCATCTCACTGTCCAGAGATTCCTGAAAGATCCAGAAAGTCCTTGGTGTAAAGAAAAGGTCACCCACTTTTGCTTAAAAAAAAAAAAAAACTAAATAAACTTTTGGCCTGTCTTCCATTTCTAGGATATATTTTTTTCCTTACTTTGTATTTTACTGTCTACTTTGTAAGTGGACTCTTAACTCACTAGGTTATTCTCAAATTCCCAAGACCAAGAGCCTCTGCTCTATGCTTTGATCAGTTCTTGGGTCCCAATTCAAGCATGGGATATTAAAATAATATCTCAGAAGAACTTTAGTTAATGCTTAGACTAACCCCAGACTCTTGCAGAAAGTGACCCAAATTTGACAGTAAGATTATAATTAAAAATCACTCCTACAAATGATTACTGTATTATACTTTAGGTTGTTTTTTTTTTTAATGAATAAACATCACTAAAAACCATTGATGTGTATTTTTGTTGTTGTTGTTTTTGGGCCACACCCGGCGGTGCTCAGCGGTTACTCCTGGCTGTCTTCCCAGAAGTAGCTCCTGGCAGGCACCGGGGACCATATGGGACACTGTGATTCGAACCAACCACCTTTGGTCCTGCATTGGCTGCTTGCAAGGCAAACGCCGCTGTGCTATCTTTCCGGGCCCCATGTGTATTTTTGACTGCACTTGAAAGTAGAACTTTGGGGAAATGCCCAGATCCTGCCCTCTCTAGACTCTGATTTTCGTTCTAAAATGGGCCCACAGACCTACATTTAAAAACCCTTCCTACTGCTCCATACCCCTTCCATCCACCTGAAACCCCTTTTCCCATCAAAGATTAATCCTGAACTTGGTCAGGTAAATTCCAAAAACCAGCAAGTTCTGGACTGCATTCAGTCATTCTGAATGAGCTTGGCAGCTTCTTTGTACTTCTGAGGTTTTTTTTTTTTTGCAAGATCATTTTATAAAATGAAAGACTGGTTCCATGCTCTTTAGGAATGCTCAGAAATTTCCATTTTACCCAGCACTGCAAAGCTTCATGCAGGAGCCTGTTCTGTGGTTTCCAGTTACTTATTTCAGCTTGTGGTGGTGGCAGAGGGGGAGCCCTGGCATAACTTGGGGAAGAATGGTACTGGGAGCTGTTTTTTCTTTCTATGTCAGATAGGAAACCATGTGCTATTTCTAAATATAGAGGCAAATTAGATATACTTGAAGGTGAAAGGCAAACTTGTGAAAATAAAATTGTTTGCTTTTCAAAGGGCATTTTTAAATGAGTAGACTTCAGCCTGGAGACCTTTACAAAGAATTCTAGACAGTAAATATCATCCCATTGATGCCCTTTTATTTCTTTTCAAATTGATTTATTTGACTCTCAGCAATTTTTGATTCCATTAAAAATGGAGTCCTATATCCAGGTTCTGTTTGCTCACCCAGTGGCCTGAAGTACTTCCAGGAAGACACCCCACTTCCTCAGCTCTGACCCTTACATCAGATTAGCTCACTGGGGACAGGGTACAAATGGGGCTTTCAAAAGGATAATAAATCCCTTTAAAGCATAATAAAAAAATCAAAATTATAAAAGAAGCGAATGGAAGGAAAGAGCACAGTGCTGATTCTATCTCTCAAGCACCTTCCTTAGGGTTGTGACCCTTGACCTAGCAGGCAGTTAGTCAAGTTTCATGAAGCAATGGCTTCATTTTAGGTTTACAATCTTTCCCAAGAACTAATGGTCTTTCTTTCACTACACTGTTGGTCTCAAGTTCTGGTGACTCCTAACTGTTAGTTTCATAGTATACAAAGGGGTGCTAGCATATTTGACTGTTGTATGTGTAATCCTGTATTGATCTGCTAACCTGAAGTTCAGAACAAAATGTTGAGTCTAGGTCAGAGCTTGAGTTGTTAGAGAAAGGATAGTCCATTCCCCAGATACATGGTGGTTTGTCTTCCAGCTCTGAGCATCTTCAGGACAGATGACCTGACTGTCCTCTGTCATGGTCCCCCTAGTAGAATCCTAAGAGTCAAAGAAGGCCAGATACCACTTATCAAAGGCTGGAATTGAAGCCAGGTGAGGGAGGAGAAGGAGGAGGAAAATCTCCTCGGGTGCCTCAGCAGGTATTTCCGGGAGCAGGATTCAATGAAGAGGCAGAGTCCCATCTTTGCAGCAGCCAGGGCTGTTTCCACGTCAGGTGGGTAGACATAGTTGGCAGGTGATGGGTGGGGACTTGCAGGCACAGAGTTTTGTTGTTGTTTGCTCTCAAGTGGTGTTCAAGAGGTCCCTCCTGGTTGGCTAGCTAGGCTTTCAGTTCAATATAGTAGGTGGCTCAAGGAAGGGGTGCCTCTTAGAGCCTGCAGTACCTGAGATTTCTTGGGTCACTTCAGTAGTGCCTGAAAGCCTCCAAGGCAGAACCCAGAGAGGATTGGGGGACCGAGTGGTGGCAGAGACCTAAACAGTCAGCAACGCAAAGCAGACACCTTGACTCTTGCACCACCTTCTGCGTGTGCCATGATACCTCACTAAGGTTCTCCGGATAGAGTTTATTAGCCATTTTCATGTGCTCATTCACACAGTGAATTTTTTTCTAGTTGCAAATAACTTTCTTCATAGGTGAGTAATGCTCCAACAAAACCTTGTACCCGTGCATGCCTCTGCCTCTCTGCCAATCTCCATTACATCATTTTCTCTACCTATTGGGTCCAGCTCCAGCCATGAGGTGCATCCCCAGATTCTTTTGTGTAACTGGTCTTATGCTACTGCTGTTCTCTTTTCTCACTACCCAAACCCCACCTCCAGGGAAACTTCTCCTGTATTTGCTCCCCTTTGCCTGCGCAGCTCTGCTGTGCTATCATCCCTTACTCTGTTCAGGGCTGTGTGCCAGTAGACTCTGGCTAAATCTCTACTTAATCAAACTGAGTTTATTGACTCATATATAGTTCAGAAGCTAATATATTAAGTAAATGACAAATTATGTCCTTGGACAAAAAGAAAGAATCTAAAATAGTCACTCTGACAAAAAATAGAAACAGCTCAGTCATCTACCTTTTGGGGTCACTAGGAAGAGAACGCTTTCTGATAAATTGCATGTAGGTATTTGTTATGGGCCTCAGACCCATCCTTGATAGTTTAAATCCTGGTACTTCCCTTCTTTGTTCCAGTAAAACTGGTTGACAAAAGTAATAAGGGTATAGCTTCCCCCAACTAGTAAAATATAATCAAGCCAAATAGAATTCTGAAATAGTTTGTGCTATTTTCTTAAATTCAAACTCTGGACCAATCCTGTCTTATCACATATCTGTAGACTGTTCTTCCCCTGTATTTTGTGTATTCATTAGACAAAAACACTTTAAAGTATGCGGAGGCATCCAGACATTAAAATATAGGATATTTTCTTAAAGATCAGAAAGCTTCTAATCATTTTTGTCTTCCCTAGTAAACAGTGTCTGCAAATTGCTACTTATCTCTTTTCCTTGATTCTTTAGGCAAAATTAAAAATTTTGTACATTCTTATTTCACATTCAGCTGTCTGAAGCATAGCTAGAGTCAGAGTTTTTTTTTCACTTGTAAAAATTTACCAAATGGACCATAAAAAGAATGCAGGAAGTAGAACATTTTCCGAGTCACTCTAGGAGCAGATCAGAAGCAATGAGGGCAGAAGGGGCTTGGGGACAGATCCCACCCACCACAAAGGCTCTCTTGTTAGTGTGCTGAAGAAGAGCATGACTATGGGACTCTGTCAGGATTATCAGTAGAGTATGCCTATAGTAAAGAAAAACATTCTTTGTGTAATAGGTTATCCTCGAAAATTGGAAATGCTTAGTACTGTATATTTTAAAAGTAAAATAAAAAGTAAAAACTCATCTGGTAGATATTGAAAGTTCTAAGTGTTTCCATCTCAGATTTGGTACTAGATTTATAGTTCCATTGTTTTTTTTAGGCCAATAGGGCCGAGAATAGGCCTTTCATATTCAGGTCAATGTCCAGTCATGGATCTGTTTTTACTCCTTTTGCAAATGAAAAGACTGTATTGACTTTATCAATGTCAAAGACATCTGTGGCCACCATACTATATAGTCTTAGTATAAATTTAATATAAATTTGTCTTACTCCTTGGGACCAGAGAGGTATTATGGAAGTATGGCATTTGCCTTGCATGCAGAAGGATGGTGGTTCGAATCCCAGCATCCCATATGGTCCCCCAAGCCTTCCAGGAGCATTCTGAGCATAGAGCCAGGAGTATCCCCTGAGAGCTGCCAGTTGTGACCCAAAATCCAAAAAAACCAAAAAAATTTGTCTTACTCCAAACAATTTATATTTGTTGAATGAATAAGTCAATAAGTAAATGAATATTCCTAATGACAAAATACCATCGTTTAGTGAGTTTTTTTTCTTAGTAAATTCAAGTCCCTTGACTTTGAAATTACTCTTTGTGTTTGATAGTTGTAATTAAGGAAACCATTATTAAGAATATATCATATTAGGAAACCACAGAATTTTTTCAATTTCGGTTTTTAATTCTAGGAAATTGTTGAAATAGAAAATATTTTATTAAATATCATAAATAGTATTATTTTTCATTGATTTTCAATGCCACTGATGCTTAGAGATACAACTGAAAATTATATCATGCAGTGAAAGTAAACCTAAGAGACTACACTGGGCTTATAATGATTGACAGTCCATTTTCTAATGAACTTTAAAGTAAATTCTTTAAGGGTCTATTTGGTGTTTTGCTTTTTTCCCCCAAAACTAAAGTGTGGAGGGGTTAGAGTGATGGCGCAGTGGTAAAGCACTTGCCTTCATGCAGCTGACCCAGGACAGACCTCGATTCAATCCCCAGCATTCCATATGGTTCCCCAAGCTAGGAGCAATTTCTGAGCTCATAGTCAGGAATAACCCCTGAGTGTCACTGGGCATGGCCCCAAAACAAAACAAAAACAAAAAAAAAATAAAGTGTGGAAAATAATATTTGAATTTGAGAACTTTTTAAAATTCTGTCTGCTAATTTTATAAATCAGTTTCACCATAATGATAATAATCTGTGAACATAAACTTACTGAATCATATGTAAGTCAAAATTAAAAGTTGTGATAATTCACCATCAAATATTAGGTATTTCTATGATAAAAAGTAACAAAAAAGTAAAATATCAGGAATTTCCTGCATTAAATAATTATCAATCACTAGAGTTGAAAAACCATAGAAATGATCTTGGTCTGAAACCCTGATTTTAATAGATTAAGGAACCAGGTCACTAAATTTGATTGTTATTGTCTAAGACAGGGGTCCTCAAACTTTTTAAACAGGGGGCCATTTCACTGTCCCTCAGATCATTGGAGGCCGGACTATAGTAAAAACAAAAACTACGAACAAACTCCTTTGCACACTGCATATATCTTATTTTGAAGTGAAGAAACAAAATGGGAACAAATACAGTATATGACCCGTGGGCCGTAGTTTGAGGACCACTGGACTCTAAGATGACCCAAGGACTCTTCTCCCTTAATATTTATACCCTGTGAAAATGCATCCTACCGTGTATTTTGGCTAATATGTGTGACACATCAGTATATCTCTTAAAGGCTATTATAAAATAAAAGTATGTCTACTGCTTCCTGTTCCTTGAGGATTGTTTGTCTTTCAGAAACCAGCAACCACTCTGGTGAAGGTTCTCAAACAGCCTCTGCTGGAGTTCCTAGCATGAATCCCAGTAGCCATGTCAATTAACTGTTTTGGAAGCAGATTCTCTTATTCAGTGGATGGCACATTTTATTTCCATAGTAAGATAGGAAATATTTTAAGCATGTGGTTTGTATACTCTCTAGCACAGCTGCTCAGTTCTGTTGTTCTAGGAAAAACATGTCTATAGACAATACATTAAGGGAAGGAAGTTTCTGTGTCTCAATAATACTTTATTTACAAAATTAGGGAATGGGTTAGATTCAGCCTCAGACCATAGTTTGTCCTTCCTCTATTCCTGTAGCCTTTGCCTACATTTTCATCAGAGGCCTTGAGTCAGAGTCACCAACTGCTTTGAAATTCCTAACCCACAGAAATTACAAGATTTAAGTGCTTGTTCCTTTAAGCTACCAAACATTGTGGTTATTTATTAAATAAAAATTGATAATAGGGGTCGAGTGATAATACATTTAGTTGGGTGATTGCCTTGCATGCAGCTGACTTGGGTTTGATCCCAAGTATCCCATTTAATTTCCCAAGCACTGTCAGAACTGATCTCTGAAAACAGAGGCCAGGAGTAAGCACGGAACTCTAGTAGGTGTGGCCCAAAAATAGAAGGAGAAAAAAGAAAGAATGAATGAAATAGAAAAGCTGTCATTTGTCGAAAATCAAGCTGTCAGTTATCCCCAAAGTCAATCCTATCCTATCTCTTGACTGTTGCCTTCCTGCATGAATAGCACCAGAAGATTTAACTGTTTGCCCAAGCGTTTGCCCTCAATTCTTTGTCACTAAAATGGTTCCCATTGAAACTGTCTTTGAATTTTAGTCCAATGATATAATGGTACCCATGGTTCAATGGTAGCAGTGTCATTGTTGATCCATCATGAAGATCTTTATTGTGTAGACTATAGAATTAGAGCTGAGAAATGAATCATGTTTTAAGGTCCACCGAGTCCTGGTCTGCCTAGAGTATAAATATACTTACCTTTGTATTCTAGTTGACCATTGCTATCAGAGCACTAACAAATAAACTATGTTAATTACTCTTTACACAGCATATGAGAATAAGCCTGGAAGTTTTCATAATATTTTTTAAATGAGGAAACAGAGACTGTAGTATTCACCTCCAATTTAGTTTCAAAAGTAGAATGTGTGGGGGCTTGAGAGATGGATGGCTCAAAGGGTAGAAAGCCCCAGGAGTACACAGTTCCACAGACACTGAGTGGGAGCAGGTGGAAGTGGCTTCCCAAAAAAAGTCAAATAAAAGACTCAATTTAAATAAAAAGTAGCTGGATCCAGAATCTGGAGTCCTTGGTTCATTGCTTTTCTTTCTCCCTATGCTTCCTTACTGTTGTTTAAAGGAGAAACAGGTATAAATTGGCTTAAATTTTTTATTTAAGTTACAAAGTTATTAATATTTGAGTTTTAGGAATATATTTCAACATCAGTTTCACCACCAATATCAACTTCCCTCCTCCAGTGTTCCCATAATCCATCTTCCCTCTCCCCAACACCCCCATCTGCCACCTTACATTACAAAATTCTGTGGTTGCAGTTCAAATGGCATGCTGTCACTTGGATATATAGCTATAAACTCTTCCATATTACTGTATAACCAAAGTCTCAACCCCTGTTCCTTTATTAGTTTGCTCTACATCCTCCTCTCCCTCTTGATTTATTTTTTTCTCTATCCTTCTTCTCAATAAACTCTGCGATCAGGGGTAATCTAGAGATCCCCCTTTACTACATTACATTTCTTCATCTAGTTAAGTGAGATTATCTTTGTGTTTATATCTTTTTCTGACTTACTTCACTCAAAAAGATCTTCCAGTTGCAACCAGGTTTCAGCAAATTGCATGATTTCATCATTTCTCGCAGCTACATAGTATTTCCATCATATATAACACATCTTTGTAATCTGTCATTGGGCACCTATGTTGATTCCATATCTCAGCTATTGTACTAAGTACAGCAAACAATACAAAACTTTGTGGAAGTCTCTTTAAAATGGAAAACCACTTACTGTAAGGTGTATTAAATGGATATTTGAAGTAACTTGCCTTTTGCTTGCCATAGTAGTAAATCCATATGCTGTGGAATAAGCATATGTTGGGTTTAATCATCTATTTTCCTCTTTACATTAGCCAGACATTCTTGGTGCTGCCACTTAAAAATTAAAAAAAAAAAATGACATAAGTAGGTACAGAAAGCAGTGGGAGCTCAAAGAGCAGAATACTAGACCTGACAAAAATACCCTAGATGATCACATTTAATTCAGAAGTACCCACTGTTCTTTTTCCTTCCCAAAATCTGTTTAATGTTAGTTTTCCTATTCTAAACATGTGGTCCTGGAGGCAATAGCTTTTCCATTATGCATTTTTTAAAAATATTTTTTAACGGGGCCCGGGAGATAGCATGGAGGTAAGGCGTTTGCCTTTCATGCAAAAGGTCATCAGTTCGAATCCCGGTGCCCCATATGGTCCCCTGTGCCTGCCAGGAGCAATTTCTGAGCATGGAGCCAGGAGTAACCCCTGAGCGCTGCTGGGTGTGACCCAAAAACCACAAAAAAAAAAAAAACATATTTTTTAACTTTAAACAAAATTTGTGCTGTTTTTTTGGATAAGATCTTCAAGGCAATTATTATCTTTCAGTCAACTGTTATCAGAGCTATAACTTAAATTTTTCTTATCTCCTCTTATCTCCAGTTTTGAAAGAATTATGTATCATTTGTCACATGGAAAATAAGTGGATCTCAAGATTCCTTCCAGTTCTTCATTCAAATTGCTTAAAGCAGTGTTTGTGTGGGTAGAGTTACAGGTTCCTTTGTTTGAATTGTCTTGGGGGGAAAAATGATAGACACATATTTAATTTGCAAGTCTGGTTTTAGTCAGAGGCATGAGAGAAAATGAGCCGCTGAGTGTCAGAGAAGCAGTGCTCCAATCCATCTTCTTTCACATATGATAAATATTGTTTTGATTAGACTCAGAATTAATCCAGGTTGTCCTTTTGAGATTCTTGGACTAATGTTTTCCCTCATTCAAAAATGTAGGTTGTAGAAAAGCAACACTAAACTCATCAATCTTGGACTAAAATTTGTCTAGGATAGCTGTAAACAAATCATATCTGTGAAAATGGTATGTGACTAAGCAAACAACTGCCGTCAGAGAAAATTGTCCTTAGTATTCAGAGCCTGTTTTTTTGACCTTAAGTGGAGTATTGGGGTTCTCTGAAAACATAACCTAAACATGCCCAGGACAGGATGGGTGTTTTGCCTGCCTTGAAAATTCAGATAATGACTTTAGAAATGAAGCAATTCCAACTTTACCATTACTAAGCAACTAGGAGTCAGATACCAAACTTCTCTAGGTCTCAGTTTCTTCCTCTGTAAAATGAGCTTGGCAGCAGGAACCACCACATGGGGTGAGCAGGTGGAATGCGGGTGAATATTAATAACAGAATCTGAGTGTAGCAAAGAACTCCTTGACCACTGAGACACTGAAAAAAATTATTCTTGAAAATTTCACCCTTAGAAATGACCTTGGTCTGTCCTTCATTAAGGGCTTACATAAAAGGACTTGCTACTTTAGAGATTTACCTCTTTGTGATCAAGATTGTTGTTATCTATGATTCTCAGATAGCCATGCAACTTCTAAATTGTTGTCCAACTCACTATACTTGAATCTGAAACAGATATCTTTGTAATATTCATCATTAGCCAAGCGACTTTTGGATTTCAATGCGTATCTGAAAAGGTGTTGTTGGTAGGTCTGTGGCCTTTAGAAATTATGGTGGACTATTTATGGTTAACTCTTTCTGATTGAAAGGAGGAATTTTATATTTTTCTATAAAAGAATACATTTAGACTTCAGTGAATTAAGGGAGTGCCTTTCCAGTGAGCATCATATCATTTCCCATCATGGAATTGATAATTGAGCTCAAGCATAGAACTCGTAATATTCTGCAGATATGTGTGCATCATTAATTTCTCCCATTCATTGGCCCCTTCCCACTTGACACCTTCTCTTCTTTTTTTTCCTGTTTATGTTTTTGATCAAAAGGACTTTGACACAGTGTGCTCATTCTCTGAATCTGACATTATCTTATTCCAGCACCATTTTTTGGACCTTTTTTCTTTGTGCTCATAATACTTGAATTTTTGTTTTTGTTTGTTGCTTTTAACTTTCTAGTTAGAAAAAAAATGGGTTTGCTTTTTCTTCAGTTTGTCTCTCCAGATACCAATGCATGCCTTATTCTTTCCTCTGGTTCTGTGTCCGAATTTCATACTGGGATCTGCAGGACCTGACAAGGCCACGGGCTCTGGGCATTGTGAGCTCAGTCTGCAGTCCTGCCCCGGATGCTCTTCCCTCCCAAAGGTTGCTGTCCTTAGAGGTGGGGGTAGGACAACTCTCCTGTGCTGGCCAGGTATACTGAGAGATTGTCCTCCCAGGACAGCTGGTCCCTGTGAGGGATCAGGGAGCCCTGCTGGCTATTTCCCTGATAACAGCAGGTAAGATGAAAATAGATCTAAATTGATTCCTACTGTCAGAGATGCAGCCAATCAGCCAGTTTATCCTCTGTTTCCTGAAGGAAACAACCTTACCTCTATTGATGGTGGTAAGTGAATCCTTTTGCGATTGTTGCCATAACAGGAGGCAAACAAGGAGTTCATCTTAAACTGGCACCCAAAAGTAAATACATTCTGGTGGAAAGAAAACTTTCCATCATCCATCCCCTTCTGCCACCTCTCCTGGGGATCAGGCATCCAGGAGGGCTCTTAGCCAGAATTGCTTCCTGTCCTCTTGTTTCATTCCCAAGAACAGGCCAAGTAAGATTCTACCTGCATAACAAAATTTTTTTGAGATCATCATGCATCATGCACATATTTTTTTATTGTCCAAACAAGGCTGAAAATAGGACCAAAGGGATAGCAAGCACAGCGGCAGGGCGTTTACCTTGCATGTGGCCAACCCAGGATGGATTCTGGTTCGAATGCCGGCATACCATATGTTTCCCCGAGCCTGCCAGGAATAATTTCTGAGCACAGAGTCAGGAGTAACTTTTGAGTGCCACCAGATGTGGCGCCAAAACCAAACCAAAAAAAAACAAACAAGGCTGAGAATAAAAACAATTGTTTGATCCTTTTACTTGATTAAAAAAAAAAAAAGGAGGGGGGGTGAAATCCTCTGTAAAAGAGAAGGCCAAAGGCTTAACTAGATAGCTGGAACCTTGGAGATAAGCAATTGACTCAGAAGTTTGGAACTACTCTCCAAAAGGAACAATGGAGTGTCAAAGGGCTAGAGGATTGTTCCAAAGCTGCTGGTTTGGGGGTTCTCAGTCATTACCCGCAGGCCTGACCTGGGACCATGGAAAGCAGCCTAGATTCTTGCAAGAATTTTTCAATGCCTCCTTTTCCATGTTCTCTTCACATTAACTACAGCCACACTTTTGATCGACTACTGATTTTAAAAATTTGTGTCACTCATCCTGTCCCCCACTTCTGCTCCCCTTGACTCCCTTTAAAACCTGGTGTGTGTAGGGGCCCGGGAGATAGCATGGAGGCAAGGCGTTTGCCTTTCATGCAAAAGGTCATCGGTTCGAATCCCGGTGCCCCATATGATCCCCCGTGCCTGCCAGGAGCAATTTCTGAGCATGGAGCCAGGAGTAACCCCTGAGCACTGCCGGGTGTGACCCAAAAACCAACAAAAAAAAAAAAAAAAAAAAAAAAAAAAAAAAAAAAAAAAAAAAAAAAAACAACAACAACAAAAAAAAACCTGGTGTGTTTGGTTGAAGAGTAGGTGGAGAGAATCTGGCAGGGATGGTGGTGGGAGGACAGACTAGGTTTGATTTCCATTCATGTGTGCATCTATGGCCTAGTGGTTTTCCTTTTCATAGTTTCAGGGATCTTATTTAAGCTATCAAGTATCGGCTGTGGTAGCCCAGTTGTCTCTATTAGTAGTACTTATTAGTGAAAACTGCATGCTGCATACAAACATTTGCTCTCTCTCTGGTACTTGGACCTACCCTCTTGACAGATGTGGGGAACTCAAATCAAACCCTTTAAACTGCTGAGAGAAAAAAGCAAAGGCTAATAAAAAAGAATTTAAGGCTTTAAAGATGAAGGCTTGGAAAATAACAAAGTGATTGTGAGTTAATTACATCTTAATGCAGTGCTAATCTTAGGAAGGAAGGGTTGGTTAGCACATTGCTATTCCCCTAGAAACTCATTTTTCTGAAAAACAATAACTCAAGAGACAGTTGTTTCCTGTTTCCTGAAATACGGTGTGAGGCAACTTTGAATGGTCCCCCTTTAGTCGTCATGCCATCTGCTTGTTTGCAGCCAAAGTATAAATTTTCCACTATTCTGAGCTGTGGGATGGTGGCATTACTCCAGAGAGAGAAACAGCAGCGCGGGGAGTCCCATGGAACTGCTCCTGCCAACCCTGCTAGCCACTTTCAGTTCGTTTCCATTGATTTGATTAGGGAACAAAGAACCAAAGGGAGATATAATGTCTTTTCAAAATTGGACTCTGTTCCTATATTCTCCAGGGTTTCCAGAAGATTAAATCTCAATTAATCTGTCTTCCTCGAGTGCCCATTTGCATTTGGATTCTGAGGGGGTTCTTCATTCAGTTGTCAAGATCAGTATGGCTGTTTCCAAAAGGATATAAATACAAGGGGCGCAGGGGAAAATTTTTTTCTCTTATAAGAGAATTACAAGGCACAAAAGTGGTTTTAGATGTACCCTTTGATTTTTCAATATAGTTTCCAGTGAATTCTGAATTTCATCTTAGTTCAGTATACTATATGTATGTTTGAACCAATTTTATTAACCAACTTTATTGTATCACTATGTTTAAGCATGCAAATTCATCAAAACCCTTCTTGCCTAAGACTGTAGATAGAATAGTTGAGGCGAGATTTGATTTTCAGTACATGCATGCACGCACACACACACATACACACACATACACACACACATTTGTACATAAATTCACAAAGTGTGTCAAAAATCCTTGACCTGAACAGGGGTCCTCAAACTTTTTAAACAGGGGGCCAGTTCACTGTCCCTCAGATCGTTGGAGGCCGGACTATAGTAAAAACAAAAACTATGAACAAATTCCTATGCACACTGCATATATCTTATTTTGAAGAAAAGAAACAAAATGGGAACAAATACAGTATCTGGCCCGCGGGCCGTAGTTTGAGGACCACTGTTATAGAACTAATCTTACAGGCAAACCAGTGAGAAGCATGTTAGCTTTTCTCTGCCATGTTACTTGGACTGTATTTATTTATTTAAGAAGTATCAGAGAAAAGTTGTTCTTCATTTAGTTCTTCCACTCTATGTGGAAACATTCACCAGAGCCATCTTTTCCATGGCATGTTTACTAATGAGTGTTCAGTTAGAGCAGTGTTTCTCTATTATTTTCTGTCATGCCCCCTTTGGAAGAAGAAAACATTTTTCGAGCCCCTCCACAACTATAAATAATATCTTCATTCAAAAAACTTTAACCTGCAAAGCAAAAATATATAAAATAATTTGAACTGATTTTGTAATTAGAGGTGCTGTCTGGATTAATGGCTACAATGAGCACGTTTTGCAATGCATAGCTTTTCGAAACAGGGTTTGAAGCAGTACACAGCAACTCTCAGCTCCAGAGACATACAGAGACATCAACATGGGCTTAGCTTGTTACGACAGTGTTTGCCAAGATCAAATGTGCAACCTCTTTATGGAGCCTCACGCCCCCCCCCCTTGGGGGTGGATGCCCCACTATTTGAGAAGCACTGAGTTACAGCAGGATGGAATGAGTATGATAATTGCCTCTGCCTCCCTACTGGTGGTTTAAATGACAATTTGGTTTAAAAAGTTTTCTTAAGTCTTTCTAGAACACATCAAAAATGGTTTACTAAGATGACTTAGCTTTTTAAAAAAGAAAAATAGTTATAAGGGTCAGGAATATAGCCTAGTGGTTAAGCACAGGCCTCACATAGCATAGATTTAATCCCCAGCACTAAAATATACAGAAGAAATCCCAATATTACAGTCTCTAAAATGTGCCATTACAAGCCATGTCAAAATTAATATGTCAGAATTTATATTATCTGTAGAGGAAAGAGTATGTAAGATTATATATAAGGCTAGAAAAAAGATTTTAATACTTTAAAGTAAGTTTTTAAGGTGCTAGTAATTGAACATATTTGAAATGTTTTAAAGAACACACTCCTTTTTGCAAGCCCTCTTAGTAAAATACAGTTTACGAAAATATGCAGTCTTATTTGCTTTATTTTCCTTTTTTTTTTTTTTTTTGTGGTTTTTGGGTCACACCCGGCAGTGCTCAGGGGTTACTCCTGGCTCCATGCTCAGAAATTGCTCCTGGCAGGCACGGGGGACCATATAGGGCACCGGGAGACCATATGGGGCACCGGGATTTGAACCGATGACCTTTTGCATGAAAGGCAAATGCCTTACCTCCATGCTATCTCCCGGGCCCCCCTTTTTTTTTCAAGTTGTGTTAAAATATGTTAGAATTTTTAAGGCAGAAAGAAGTCAAGTAATCTTACAAAACACAATTCATTTTTCTCCTCTCCTTTTTGCCGAAAGGATGTGTCTTAAGTAATAATGCTGGAGAGAGGGGAAAGGTGAATTTATAATGAAATGTAAAAAATCATTGTAAAAAATGTAAAAAAAAGGGGCCCCGGGAGATAGCATGGAGGTAAGGTGTTTGCCTTTCATGCAAAAGGTTATCGGTTCGAATCCCGGTGCCCCATATGGTTCCCGTGCCTGCCAGGAGCAATTTCTGAGCATGGAGCCAGGAGTAACCCCTTAGCACTGCCAGGTGTGACCCAAAAACCAATAAATAAATAAAATGTAAAAAAATGTTAAAAGTTGTAAAATGCCAGGTTTCCTTAAAGTAGGGGTCTCAAACTCGCAGTCCGCGGGCCATTTGCCAGCCTCTGTACAACATTTTGTGGCCCTACCCTAGAGGAATCTTTTTTGTTTTGTTTTGTTTTAGTTGTTTGGGTCACACCCCCCAATGTTCAAGGCTTACTACTGACTTTGCACTCAAGGATCACCCCGACTTTGCCTCCCTCCTGCGGTCCCCAGGTAAATTGAGTTTGAGACCCCTGCAAGCCCGTAAGAGACATTTAGATGGTGTCTTTTAATTCCCAAACACAAATATTAACCCAATAAATTAATTGAGCTTCATCTAAGCATGCAGTACAATAATACTCATATGCTTTTGAGTGTTATAATTGTATTAGTTATAATTGCTTTTTTAATTTGTGTCAAAATTAACTGACAAAAACAAAAGCAGCTGTAGATATAAGCAATGGGAAATGCCTTTTATATCCATGGGAGCCAAGATTCTGAAACATAGAGCTGCTTCCGAGGAAAAACACTTGTGCTTCCTTTTATCCTCCATGATTGTGGCTCCCACAGATTTGTCCCCTTCCTGCCAGTTACAGGGATACTGGAGAGTTGACTAGGCAGTGCCGGTGGGATATGTGTTTGGATGAACCTCACCAGGTACAGTTGAAGCATTAAGGTGGCTTGAAAAGATAGGGGAAAATGGTGTTGGAAAGATACTATCTAACTAGCCAGAAAACCTTTAGAGCCATAAGTCTTTTCCACTTCTATTTGGTATCCTCAGCCAGATAGGACAAAGAGCTGGCAGGAGAATAAGGCTGTGAATGGTCAGGCAACCACTGCATGCTTATCCTGGCTGCCATAGGTTTCTCTCACTTATTCAGCTGACTTTGGGTCTGCATTCTAGGTGCATCTAAAATAGGCAATCAGTAAAACTCAAATCAGTGCAAAATGAGTGTACTTGGAAAAACTAACACCAAACAGCATTTGGTGAAACTACAAATACTAATTAGGAATATCTGGTTGCCCAACTCTTTGTTTCTCAAAAGAGAGGGCGCCGAGTTAAAAAGTAAACTCTGTTTTCAGACTCACTATATATACACTATTGGATTTCCTTATGTCTGTTTTCATTTGGCTTGTGTTTGCTTGTTTTGGATTTGAACCCATACCCTATGGAGCTCAGGGGCTACTCCCAGCTTAGTTCTATGGGGAGGCTTTGGTGTCAGGGTTTAAACTCAGGCCTCCTACTTGCAAAGTATGTGCTCAGCACTTTGAGCTCTCTCTAGAACTGTCATTTGACATTGCCAGGAACCAGGAATGACCCTCAAGCACAGTAACCACTGACCACTACTAAGTGTGATCCAAAACCACACACACACACACACACACACACACACACACACACACACACACAAATAGCACAGCAGTTTCCGTTCTATGGACAATTATGATATAACTTAGTCCTCCAAGATAATGGTCAATGAATAAACCATTAATCAGGTTTTTGGCAGAACCAAAAGCCATTGTCCCATTTGAAAATACCTTCTGGACAAGAACTGCTATCCATGCTAACAAGCTGTGATTTTCCATCTCCTCTGCCAGGATTAGGATTCAAACCTCTAATCAGCTCCAAACTTGGCTGTTATTTTGTGAGTTCAGCCTTCCTCTGCAGCACTGTGCTGAAGTTCTGTTTGCTCCCATGCACCCGTTCCTGGAAGTCACAGCCCTCTGACTGCTTCCCTCCTCCCTAACTCCCTCCACCAGGGTTTCCTTATGCTCCTGTACTTCCTGTCCAAAAATAAATAAAACATACTTCAGATGACACTCCTGTTCATAATCCTCCACAACTTTTTCTTCACAGTATCCCCATATCCCATCCTTGGCCATGTTTCAGCCTCTTCTTGTGCATATTCCTTACCATGAACTTACCATGTTCAGGAAGTTGTGCCCAGCTCCTCACATACCTTGTCCTTGACCTCTGCATGTCCTCTCTCTGGTATTTACTTATGTTCACTTGTCTTCCTGGAAACCCCCTCCACCTCTTTCAAGACTCTTTCTGTGGTCACCACCCTCCTTCCTGGACAGCTGTCATGTGAGTTTCCCAGAGATATGCATTTTCTTCATCCCTCATTGGTGGTGTTGCATTGCAAAGCACGACATTATGCCCTTCAACCTTGCATGTCTGCATGTCCCATGTCTGCATAAATACTCCCAGAGATAGTGCATTCATTAGATTAGCCCTATCACTCCAGAGAGAAATGCTGTAGGTCAGTGCCTGTGTCTAGGAGCCAGCAAATATGAACAAAGAAAGTCACAGGACAGGAACTTTGGCCAGCAGTCTATACAGTTGTGAGTCTGAGCAGAGTAGTCACTAGCTTTTGCTCTGGTGTTCTGATAATTAAGTAGATGGCTTGAACAAGGCTCACCCAAGGCAGCTTTATCACTTCCCTCTGGTTCTTCTCTGGGAAAATCAGTGCATACACTGTGGAGTGATATGTCCCAAGGACTGCTTTGAGACATGCTGCACCATGGTATATAAAATGCCTGTGCAAAGAGTTGGGCAGCATTTGAGATGTGCTCATGGAGCATGGTGTTTTTCTTATCTGTGTGTTCCAGGGCTGGAAGCTCATCTTCGTTTTCAAAAAGGTGCTGTCTTTGAAGCAGGCCAGAGGCCCTGGACTGAGCCATTCTCCATTACATTCTCTCCTCATCCCCTCCCCCGTCCATCAGCATCCATGAGACTGGAGGCATACACTTTGAAAAAATTAGATTGGTTAAATCACACCCAAGAGAAAAAATGAAAGATATGATAGCTGTGTAGGTCATTCTGGATGTTGAAAGCTACTTGCTCGGGGAGAGATTCCCTGTTCACCTAAATGTCCTTCCTCTCTCTGCTGTCATGCATTAAAGTGAGAGCTGTCATGGGTCACCAATAACCAATAATTCTGGCAATGCTGTGTTTGTGCAGGATACAGCCCTCTGTAAGCTAATAATATCAAAATACAGCACTGTGACTCTAACTTCAAAATAGGGCTAGAGCAATACAGGTAGGGCATTTGCGTTTGCATGCTTTACCCCAGGTTTGAGCCCCAGCACCCCATCTCGTTCCCCAAACACTAGGAGTGATCTCTGAGCATATGGGCTAAGAGTAAGCCCTGAGAGCTGCCAAACCAACAGACCAAAAAAATTTTTGACAAGAAAATGATCAGAAAACAAGAAAGATTTTCTCTTGAAAAATGATGAATTTTGAAGGGATGCTAAAAAATGGTGGAGAGAAGATAGCAGCAGTAGTGGCTGTAACAACTTGGAGGAGCATTGAGATGCCAAGCGTAATTTGTTCCCACTCACCCCTGAGCAATGGGGCACCTGACTCCTCGTGAAGAAGGAAAGGTCGATGACCAGATGGAATACCAAGCTCCTAGGAAGATTTTTTGTGGAAAAAAATGATGAGTTTTGAGGGTGAATATACAATAAATTGGATAGGATGCTTGTTTTGAACATGACCAACCCAGGTGTTTAGTCCTAGGTACCCTCAGCCTCTCCAGAAATGATCCCTGGGCACAGAGCCAAGAATAATCCCAGAGCACCACTATATGTGGCCTGAAAACAAGCAAAAGATATTAAAAAGTAGAGATTTTTATGTAATTTTTAAAAACTTTAAACACTGTGACTTACACAGTTCATGATTTAGTTGTTTCAAGGCAATTCTCAGTACAAATTCCACCATTGTCCCCAGTTTCCCACCTTCCACTCCCTTAGCATGCACAACATATTTGCTTTATGTTGCTTGCTGCAACACACTAGCATAAAGTTACTCTTGCACTAATTATTTTCTTTGTGGTGCGGGTGTTTTGTGATGAATGGACAGAGTTGCACATGTGAGCTGACTTTCTGAGACTGCACACACATGCTGACCGTGAGGTTGCCTAAAAGTTCTGGCCCTATGAGATTGCATATATTAATTGTGGTGTCAGCACACTTGGTTGCACTGTTCATTATCTTGGTTGCACACACTGGCATTTCCCACTCAACCCCTAAGACTGTCCCTTTAGTAGGCACAAAATAATTTACTTTATATTGCTTATTCAACCAAAAATGAAATGATCAAAAAGTAGTTCAGTGAAATAAAATGTGTTAAAATTGTTCTATCTCACAATAATATTACTGAAGATATGGGGGATTTACTGATCTGATTGGTCCTAATTGAGTCTTCTGAATTATTTTCAATTATTGAGTTTAGTGGGCTTCTGTACAACTTTAGCATCTAATTTGCTGTGCTGCTATTACTGGACTGTCAGTGCTGTGAAACTTGGAGGTGCTGCATATGGCCATGTGCTTTAGGAGTTATGGAACTGAAACAATTCAGTGGCTTGGCATCTTTTTGAAATTAATTGTGAAGCTAGACTGTTTTTTATTTATTTTATTGAAACCATTGTGATCTGCAAAATCCTTCATAGTTGAATTTTAGATATACAATGAATCAAGGTCATTCTCATCACCAGTGCCAACCTCCCTCCATCAATAGACCCCAATTGCATCCTATACCACTACCCTTTGCCCCCTGGCCTGCCAGTATAACAGGCCCATTTAAGTTTAGATTGTTAAAGTTTAGATCTCTTGATTCTCTTGTTGTTGAATTTGGCTTGGATATTTAGTTCTTTCCTTTTTTTCCACCAATGTACATGAGACCATTTGGCCCTGGCGCCCATCCTTTTATTTTACCTTTCTTAATTTTATAGAAAAAAATGCATAAATATGAGGGAAAACAAAGTAATCTGTGTCCCACAGTTCTATGAAAAAGACGGGATCAGGGGCCGGAGAGATAACACAGTGGTAGGACATTTGTCTTGCATGCAGAAGGACTCTGGTTCTGGTTCTAATCTTGGCACCCCATATGGTCCCCCGAGCCTTCTAGGAGCAATTTCTGAGTGCAGAGCCAGGAGTAACCCCTAAGTGCTGCTGGGTGTGACCCCAAAACAAAAAAAAATAAAAGAAAGAAAGAAAATGACAGAATCCCTTATTTACCCTATTTAAAAGATAAAAAAGAAAAAGGAAGGAGAAATAAAAGGGGATCTCAGGTTTTGCATAGGCACAGCAAAAGTTGGGGAAAATAGAAAGGAAAAGCCTTTGGCCTAAAAACAGGGAGACCCTACCCATGAAAATCAACTAAGACTCCAGGCATATTATGTCTGACCCCAAAGTTTGTCTTAATGGGCCAGTAAAAATCCTCCTTAATCACAGTTGTCTCAGGCACATTTCTATAATTAGAGATCTTGGTTTTTGCACAGATCCTATGTCAAAGTCAGGGTGTCATAAGAACCCACGCTGGAGCAAGTTGTTGCCAGGACAACATTAGGGTTTTTCTCGGTAGAAGTTTGATTTCTGGTGCTGGTGCAGAAAATGGTGTCAGTTCCAAAGATGGGATCCAAGGTTCAGGGGTGAATAACCAATATCTGATTGAGTGAAGCCTAAGTCAAGTTACTATAACAAATGTTCAGGGTAAATGCACCCCCCTCACAGTAAAAAATTTAAGAGTTTCCATCTTTTTATTAGATAAGAATTTCTTTCTATATGTAAAAATTTCCCATTTTATTTTATTTTATTAATTTTCTTTTTTTGGGGGGTTTTTGGGCCACACCCAGTGACGCTCAGGGGTTACTCCTGTCTATGCGCTCAGAAGTCGCTCCTGGCAGGCACGGGGGACCATATGGGAACCGAGGGATCGAATCGTGGTCCGTCCTACGCTAGCGCAGGCAAGGCAGCAGGCACCTTACCTCCAGCGCCACCGCCCGGCTCCCAAAATTTCCCATTTTAATGTGCCTATGCAAAAAGGAACAATGCCACACACTACTGGTGCATATAGGGTTTAATAAAAACAAGCTAAACAATAACCTGGTTCTAACATGAACTCAGAACCCAAGAGAAAATTATTTACAAGAATTTTCTACTAAGCAACTCCTAAAAAGGGATGGGAGAATTTGTGGTGTGAGATGGCATCTCATAGTTGTTTGGATTTGCATCTCCCTGATGATTAGTGATGTGGAGCATTTTTTCATGTGCCTTTTGGCCATTTGTATTTCTTCTTTGTCAAAGTGTCTTTTCATTTCTTCTCCCCATTTTTTGATGGGAGTTGCTGAACTTTTAATAGAGCAGAGTTTCATTCTGCCCCATTCCCAGGAGACCCCAGATGTCTCAGCCGGGAGGTCTGTCTACCTGGTAGATTCAGCTGTTTGGTATCTCTTCAAGATTAGTTCTGAGATGAGTTTTGCCCCCAATGTCCTTAAGCTCTGAAAACTAATAGCTGTGGACATGGTGAGTCCATATGTTTGTGTGCACCATGTGCTTATTCTCACAAATTTTCTGCTTGGTAAAGGCTCTGATTCAACCTAACAGTGCTATACATTGCAGAAGCACTGTAGCATCGGCTCTTCCGTTCCTAGGAGGCCCATCCTGGAGAGCACTGAGCCTGCTCTGATAGATGGGGCCTCACTGCACCCTGAGAGTCCATCCCTGTGGCGGGTTTATACCTTCATTGCAGTGGTGGGCTGGGCTTGGCCTTCTCCGCAGAGACCATTTCTTTTTCTCTACCACCTTTTTCACAGCTGGCGGTTAGAACAATGATTTCACCCTAATGACCTAGATACTTAGAGAAAATGGTTTTCCTCTTCAGGCCCACAGAAGTGCGTTCTTAACCACTGTCTAAGTAGCAGAGGAAAACCTAAAGCTGTTAGATAAATGTGTCAACAGTTTGGCACTGAGAAACGTGTCTATGAGGTTGGCAGTCTAGTGCTTTAAGGAAAAAATATCCCACAGCTTAAATACCCCATGAATCCTCAGAAGCCTTAGCCCATTGTGTTCATAGGAGCTATGGGAGACCCAGAAAAAGTGGCTATTCTCCCAGCCTTACTCACTCCCTCTGGAGCCGCTGGTTCTGGAGGCCATGGGGCTTCCTTTAATGAAGTGCTGTACCTCAACATCCTAGGATGCCTTTGGTGGGTAGAGGGGGACTGGAATGTATCTTAGAAACTGGAAACTCGGGGCAGGGCGGTGGTACTGGAGGTAAGGTGCCTGTAATAACCTAGGACGGACCGCAATTTGATCCTTCGGTTACCCATGTGGTCCCCCGTGCCTGCCAGGAGCGACTTCTGAACGCTTAGCCAGGAGTAACCTCTGAGCGTCACTGGGTGTGCCCCCCCCCCCAAAAAAAAAAGAAAGAAAGAAACTGGAAACTCCTAAATCCTGCAGAAGTAGGAACAATTTGCCAGGAAGAGCCAAACAATCTACAGGAATTTAATTTTCTTGAAACAAAGGTTGGGCAGGGCCAAGATGCAAAGTAGGTGGTGGAATCTCAGCATACATTTGATGCACTTTCTCAGTCTTTATTTTATTTTATTACTGGTTCATTTGGAGTTTTTTGTATTTTGCAGTGTCAGGGTCCTGTACATATAAAGGCCACTATAGCACTAAATCACATCCCTTGCATTTTTATTGTAAAGTTAAAAAGTTTAGATATAACTTCTTTGACAGTGTCATGAAGGCATTGCATCAAGAATGGAGCATAGGGGCCCGGGAGATAGCATGGAGGTAAGGCGTTTGCCTTTCATGCGAAAGGTCATTAGTTCGAACCCTGGTGCCCCATATGGTCCCCCGTGCCTGCCAGGAGCAATTTCTGAGCATGGAGCCAGGAATAACCCCTGAGCAATGCCTGGTGTGACCCAAAAACCAAAAAAAAAAAAAAAAAAAAAGAATGGAGCATAGTTTCACTAGATTCTTCTCCCTTTTACCATTAACACATGACCACACATTTAGCAGCTTAAGCCCACACCCAATAATTACCTCAGTGTCTGTGAAACCAGCTGTGGTGTACAGCCTTTAGTGTCTAAAGACTGAGATGGTCACAACATGAGCACTCTTCATGTCTTCTGGGTCTTTGATCTCAGCAGAACTCCTCTGGAAAAAGTTCTGCATCTAGTTCCCTGCTTTCAGCTCCTGGGTCACTAACACTCTGCTGTGAGCCCCTCATTCCACCCCTTTTCTCTTGCTAGCTGCCTTCCTGAGACTATTCCTGTCTCCTAGGGCCCACCCATAGTTCTTGCCATATTGTCCTCTGTTTAGAACTTTTTCTTATTTTGGCAGGAGGAGAGGTTTGTCTCTTTCAGTAATTCTTAACCAGTCTAGCTTACCATCAGTGAATGGGCCCAGTGGTGCCATGAGTTGCCTGGCCACTCCGAATGAGTGCTGGGGTCATTGGGGTCTAAAGCAGGGCATGTTCATTAATCCATGTGCTGTCTCTCTAGCCCCGAGTCTTCTTTCAAGTAGCCATCACCATATTCAGTGTGTTGAATGACCTCACTTTTGGGCCACTTGAAATCAAGGAATGACTAATGACTAAAAGTTAAGAATGTGTTGCATCCACAAAATTCATCTTTGTCACATGATACCAACTATGGGAATGACATCTCAGTCTTCTTGCGATGGTTCACTGATAGAAGCAAGTTCCAGTTCCCACTCACGTAGAAGATGCTGGTGATGTCAGATCCCAACCCAGTACATGACCTTGCCCAGCCAGATTAGCTTAGGGTGGGGTGGAAAACTACAGATGGGAATGAACGGAATCAAACCTCCTGTAACGACTGTAGTGAAACAACTCTTTATTACCAAGAGAGAAGGATTATAGATAGTTATACAGTCAACAGGGTTTACCTTTGCAGGAAATTTTAACAAAGGGAAGGGAGATCCTTACTGGCCAGGTATACGTGTATAGTACATCAGGTCTGTAGACGTGGCCTATGTAATGGGGAAATGTGATCTATGTGACTGTGGAAAGCACAGAAGATGGGCTCCATTGTGATATGCCAGACACTTTCTCTAACAGCCTGAGTGGCTGTCCCCCAATGGGGACAATGTTTCTCTGTCCCCCAATGAGGAAGGGGATCCTTGGCCTACAGGGTGCCTCCTTTCAAGGGATTTTTTTGGCAGGCTTGAGAGTCTGCTCTCATAGAATAGCAATCTCAATGGGGTCCGAACCTGTCACTGAAGGGCCTCAGCTACACATTCATACTCAAAGACAAAAGATAGTCCCAGGAATTAGTGAGTAGCTGAAGGAGATAAACAGCCATAGGCACAGCCATACATCTTCATTGAAAATTCCTTTGAAGTTGGAAATTTATATTACCCTCCAGTCTTGGTATGTGGAATACATATTCCTAATAAGAGGGATATCATTTGCTGCCAACTTTTTAGAATTGACAGCACCTACTTGTAAGCAAGCGTGGCCACATTTCAATATATACCACTGCAGTTTACTTTGGGTTTGGAAGGTTATACAGTTCCGGGGAGAAACGTCTTCATATCTAAGGTGCACAGTAAGCCTTTGATCAGCTACCCCCCCCCCACTCATTGAAGCCCTATGTGGTGATTGGCTGCTCTGTTGCCCCCTTTCTCACAAATCCAAGCAGCCCTTACTTACATGATACCCCATGCATGCACCCCAACCTCTGGCCTCTTGTACAACCCTGTCTCTTCTGATCCCTACTCCCTTCCTTATCTCACTGTTGTCAGGTGGAGGTGGCAGGAAGAGGACTAAATTCCATGGACTCTTGTCTGTCATCTGACAATGCTGAGGTGTCTCTTGAATGGTGCCAGAGATCCAATTTAGAGCCTTAGGCATACAAGACTTGTGGCTAGCTCACTTAGCCACATTCCCAACCTTTTTACAAACATGTAACATATTTTACAATACCCCAATGAGTTCCCTGCAGAAGTCAAGGGTGCCCTTGGGTACAGGCTGAGAACTGTCACCCTCGTCTGTAATAGAGTCTACTTATATGGACTTGGTACTTGCTGCAGCCAGCCTTCAGGGCTGAGGCAATGCAGAGAAGAAAGCAGGGTGCCGAGCCAGGAGGCTTTGTCTGTGCTGGAAGATAAACCAGCCTCTGCAGGGTGGCAGTGCCCTGTGGAAGATGTCCAGGTGTTCTCTAGTTGGACTGCCTGTGGAGCGCCCACAGCCTGGGACATCTGCTGAGTACTGGAAGAGCCTGTGCTTCGTCATGTAGTGTCAGTTGTGTCAGTAGCCTCACGAGCACACAAGATCTCTTGGACCCACCACACTCTACTATGGGCAGCTCCTTGTGCCCAGTGGCACTGCTGCACAGTGTACCCCATGAGCACCTGTATGATTGGGAACACAGGGAGGACACGTTCTCTCAGTCTGAGGATGTTTACAGTCTTGGGGGGAGGTAAATACTGGGGAAGGAGAGCAGCACCTGTCACTAGTTCACCAGCTCCATTACTTACCTAGTGCTGAGACATGTATGGCATTTATGCCTCGGTGCCTGTTGGGGGAGACAGTTCCCTGTGAATGGTCAGTAGCAAACCCAGGGCTGACAGTTGAGGAGAAACTCCTCAGAGGCTTGGGAGAATGGGGAAGACCATCATCAGGGTGATTTTTCTAAAGAAGCAGGAGATAAGCAATCAGACCATTGCTTCCTACTTTGGGACTCTGAAATATTCAGCTGCTTTTAATGGGAAGAGGCATATTCAGTCGATTTCTAAGAATGACATTTTGAATTTGGATTCATTTGTTGTGCTATAAAGAAAAACCTGTGAACCAAGGACCCTACTGTTATGTGTTGAGTTTTGCCTGTGCTGAGCTGGAGGGAGTACCTGTGACTTCCCTTTCTGCACATTCTCCTCAGATGGATGATCAGTGCAAGTAAGGAGGGGGACAATGCCCAGGCCTAACCTATAACCCTAGGTGGACACTTCTGACACCTGCATCTGCAGATCTGGTAGTTTGGAGAACTCAAGGGGAGGTTAGAAAATACAAGATTTGTCTATTTACCTTATTGCATCTATTATCCAAGTGCCATGCATTTTTACAAAGAACTCCATTCTGTAATTAGAACAAAAAGCGTGATCATGTGGAATTGTCCCAATTTCAAGTCATTCATTTTTCTAACCTGAGACTACTCTGGGATATTTTGTAATAGTCCATTTTGCCTGAAACAGATTGAATCATGAAACTACTGGTCTTTGAAATGTTTGAACACATTAAAAATATGTGCAAACAGCCAGCTAAAAATTAATATGTCTAACAGAAGAGGCAAAAGCCCATTAAAAAAAAGAAGTACGTTTTAAAGTTTGGGGTGTGTTTTTTAGGTTTACCTTTTGCCCTCTCTTTATAAAGCTAGTATCTTTACACTCAACAATTTAATCTCTAACTTCAGTTTAAAAGAGAGCATAACATTTTGGGAGTTTTTAATTTTTTCTTTTTTGGAGTGGGGCTGTTGCTATTCTTGGCTTAAGAATGATTGGATGCTGAGAAGTCCATCTTTGATGGTGCTGGTTTGGGAAAGCCCCAGCAGTTTGTGGTAAATGCCAGGGCTGGCATGTTTGACTCAGAAGAAAATACCATGGAAACTGAAAAAGGAAAAATGAGGAAGAAGAAGAAGAAATCATTTATAGGACCAAGGAGAGAGGGAATGATTACACAGAACCTAGATAGCCTTTTTGAATCCCCCCAACAGATCCTCTAAACTGAGGGTAGTAAGGTCAAAGGGTCAAAGGAGAAAGGAAATCCCTAAAAATTTGCTCATTCTGGTAGCCTAGTCCTTCTTTCAGAGTTAAGAAGAGACCATCAAGGATAATCAGATAGTGGAAGAAAAACAATGGTCTGGAAGATGGGCAGACCCCAGGGCATGCTGCTGATTGCTGACTAAGGCAGCTATAGTACCAAAGACAATGGATAATCTTAAACAAAGACTACTGAATGTTAAAGAAATGAACCTGGATTCACAGTTCCCACCAGAAAGGGTCATAGGTCTAATGTGAAACCTGAAACTACTAAGAGTTTTCCAAGAAAAAAAATTAGTGGGACAAAATGTCCTGTGGTTGAGGGAATAGAGGGATGATATACAGCAAGTAGAGCTTTTTGCCTTGTATGTGGCCAAACCGGGTTCGATCCCTGGCATCGTATATGGTCCCCGAACCTGCTGTAAGTGATTTCTAAGCCCAAAGCCAGAAGTAACCCCTGAGCAATGCCAGGTGTGGCCCTAACCCCTCTCCCAAAAGTTCTGTGAGGATTCATTAGGCAAAGATTTCTTCTTACCAACTCTGTAAGTGTGATCCTGAAAGAACAGATCTATAAATGGCACTTCATCAAAATTAAAGTCATGTTTTTCAGAATCTGCCATCTTCATAATGAAAAAAATGCCAAGAACAGCAGGAGGAATCAGCAAAGACATGCCTGAGGGGACTCCCAAACCTTGTGATTATTACTCTCAGGGCTGGAGGTGGGGCTTCACCCTCTGGGCCCAAACCCCAGCAAATCATAGCCAGTACAACTGTCATTTTTGCCTTAGGCTAAGAAAGTGTCTTCACAAAAGAATCCACTTTCCTTGGATGTCAGAAAAGAGAGCATTTGAGGGATCTGAAAAGAAGGGTTTGGATCTATGCAACTCTGGGTTCATATCTAAGGCCTAAGTTTCTTAGCATGCATGTGTCTCCCCTTTCTGGCAGGTCAGCTTTTAGGCCTATGAAGGAGCCACTGCAGTAAGCACTTGGGGTACTGAGTGAGAAAGGCCAGGTGTCCACCGGACACAGGTCAGGGGTGCTGAGATGCTTTTGCATCATGGTTTTCAAGGTCAGCCTAGGAATAGTCCTGTCAAAACTTATAACTATGTGCATGGCAAATCTAGTTTATGAATCATTTCCAGTAAGTGAAAGCTGCACTTCTTGCTTAGAAAAGAAGGTCTAACATTTTTATGCAATTTCTTTGTGGGCAGATGACAGGGTCCAAACCATGTAGGCCTCCTCCAGGTGCAGCATGCCTTCAACCACTAAGCTACAGCCTCGGCCATTCATGTGTGAAGCTGTGGGGAAGGGGGGGTGTGTGCATAAAACATTCCTGTGTGGGGATGGAAAGAATTCAAGAGGAAGCCAGGAAAACAAATATCCTGGAGACTCTTAAAGTCAAGAGGTGAGCATGGAAGAATTTGACACGAGGGAGTAAGAAAAGCTCTTGCTACTGGTAGGTGCTAATGCCAGAAAGCTTTTTCCCATCAAAGGTCAGTCTGGGCTGTTCAAGGGACAGTTCAATCCTGGCTGAAAACAAAAATAGGGGTTTTGGGGGAGAGCACACAGCTGTTAGGGTACATGATTGGCAAGTATCTAACCTGGGTTTGACATCCCAAATTACATGATTATCCAAGCATTTTCTGGCACAAACCTGAGCACCATCAGATGTGATCCTATAAGCCCCAGCACATTCAGGGTGGCCCCAGCATCTCAGCACCTCAGACCTAATCATTATTGCATCCTCATGGCTTTTAACTGAACCAACAAGACCAATTTTGGCCAGACATTATCTGTGGGGACCCAGGACCTTCTAAGCACTGATTTGGAAGTTGCCCCAATTAAAACTCCAAGAAACTGGACAGGACTGAAAGGCCACTGTTGACCCCAGGGGCCAGAGGCTTGGCACTGGGGACCAAAACTCAAGCAAGCAACTGTTCTGGTCAGTAGGAATGGTGGCGTCTTCAAGCACATCTTTCCCAAAAGGGAAGTCAGCTTGCCAATTTTTCAGTCCACCCAGTCACCTTGCAATTTCCCTTAGTTCTTATGAAAATGAAGTGTGATCCCTTAAAAAATAGATACAAAAAATAGGTGCATATTCACACCTTTTTCTCCCTCTTACCCCACCCCAAAGTGTTTTTTTTTTCTCTCCTAGCTCTGTCCCTCCCTTGAATAGGAAACAGCACAGTTTAGGTTGGTGGGGAAAATGGGACTTATCTCCAAGGATGGTTTGCCATTCTGGGAAGAGCTCAGGAGTGAAGGGAAGGTTTGGGGTGGAGGAGGAGTGGCCTGGCCAAGGCCAGAATCTGGGAGGTGGATCCTCTTGGGAAGGAGGGATCAAGGGGTAGATGCCTAAGCCACCTGATTCCCAGGCCAAATCAGACAAGCCAGAGCTCAGGGGAAATGCTCAGATCGTTTCTCTGCTGGTTTGAAGACCTAGAGAGAGGTCTAGGTTGCTAGAGGTCATGACTTTAGGGACTCAAAAGAAAGGGAAAAAAAATAGTCGAATTTGGAATGTCAAAGCATTTGATCTCTTTGGTTTCTAAATGAAGCTTAAAATAGCTGAGTCTAACAACCACTAGAAAGTATTTCATAATACATAAGAAGAACGAGCTTGCCTAAAAACTGACTGGGGTAACCAAGAGAATGTTATGAGAGAGAAGCATTAGCCAGACAAGGCTGTCAGAGTAAGCAGAATTATAAACTGTAGATGTAACATATTCTATTGAAAAGATATCCAGTAATTTATAGAGAAAATAATAACAATAATGATATTTAGGGATTCTCATAAGGTATTTCTTGATTGTTCCAACATAAAAAAAAGGTACTAAATAATTGTTTTAGTTTTTTTATATAGTTTTTTTGTTTTGTTTTGTTTTGGTTTTGGTTTTGGGTCACACCCAGAAGTGCTCAGGGATTACTTCTGGCTCTATGCTCAGAAATCACTCCTGGCAGGCTCGGGGGACCATATGGGTTGCTGGGATTTGAATCACCGTCCTTCTGCATGCAAGGCAAATGCCTTACCTCCATGTTACCTCTTCAGCCCACACTAAATGATCTTTGACTAGAATGTAACAATAAATCCATATACGGACCTTTCCCAGCACTAGGGGTCATCTCAGTAACATCCCTGAGGTTCTTGCTAGACCTTCCATTTCCACCGTTTGCCATCCTCACTACGTGGCTGTTTGCATAGTCACTAGGTAGCTGCCACAGCTCTCTAGTCATTATGTTTCACAAACAGATCTAAAAGCTGTGGGTGTAGGCAAAGGTGAGTTTTTCTAAAATATCTCTGTATGCTAACAGAAAGCCTTGTCCTCCAGTACCCCAGGTCAAGAATTCGTTCATGCCCTAACTACTTGGGAGACTAAAGCAATAACTAGGCCTTCTCACTTATAGAGTAACAGACAGATTCTTCCAGCAAGGGAGAAACAATGTGTGGTAGGGAGGGATAGTACTAATAGCAACAGAAGGGATTGTGCCTTCCAAGAGGCCATGTGTCAGGAAAATGCATATCCAAGTGGGAAAGTGGAGTCCCCACAAAAAGTTATGGGAAGGTGGTAGAATGCACTGGAAAAAGAATTCAAATAGCTTGTCAGGCTTTAATACTGATGGTCAAAAATAAAAGTTAGAATTTAATTAAGGTGAACTGAAGGTCTTCCATTTTATTTTATTTTTTAAAATCATAAACATAGAGATCAAAAGAAAAAGTATCTGACGACATGAAGTCCATGTGAAAGAAGCAGCCAAATTCCAGGGTACTAGGAAGGAAGAGGCTGCCAGAGGTGCTTATGTAACCAGAGGCTGTAAGACTCAAGTCATGTCTAGAACAATGGAGCATGACCTCAAGGCCTCCTGGGCCCATCTCTCCACCTCTCCAGCCCAGTTGCTTTTTCCAGATTTCTCTGCCAACTCTCTTCTTTGGCATCACACTTGTTGCTGAGAAAGTCCCTCTTGGGCACTGCAGGGGTTAGATCAACACTTACTCAACAAATGCTCTCTCCTGAGCCTTCCTGACCCTCCCTGACCCTCTCCCAAGCCCCAAGTTGAATCCATCTCTATCATATTGTCTTCTCACAGATACCTATCTGACCCTGACCCCATCCTCCATATCTTACTGGACCAAGCTCTACTCTGAGGACTTTGGATGATCCCTTCAGTAGCTATCACAGTGACCTACTAAAGTCATAAGTGAATGCTAGATTCTAGGCCCCTATCTCTCAAGCTCTAACATGCCGTAAACCCTAACTTCTTACTAACTTATTGTAATTGGACATATCTGGACTGGAACACCTATTTTTGATTTGAACAGATCCCAGATAAAATTGATGCTGTCCCCACTCAGACCATTATCAAAATGTGACCAGAGGGTAGTGTTCAATTCCAGATACTGTATTTTAGTAAAAGGCATGAAAGAATTAAGGAGGGACCAAGATACCCTGATATTGTAGGTAACTGTTTCTTCTCTAAGTTTCTGGTTTTTAGGATACAAGCTGGAGGCTTACAGCTTCCCACAGGAATTGTCCTAGGGCTGGTTTGCCTGCAGCAGGGTGCTAGATACCATGGAAATGGCAGCTGCTTCCACTGCTGCCACTTTTGTTCTGCCTCTGAAGTGGGGCTTAAGACCACAGGTCAGAAGGAACCGTCAGTATATTTGGAAAAATACAAAGACCTTTTTAATCATCAAAGTTTACCGGAGATGAGAAGGGAGATTGGCAGGTGGTGGAATTGGCGGGGGGTGGGAGTGGTTGTAGAAAAACCAAAGGGAAGAGCAAAGATTCCATGGTGGATCCATGTACAGAGGGTCAAGCTGTAAAGAAGCAGACAAACATGAGAAATTATCGGGAGATTGTCAAGAAATGTAGGGTCTTTTTGAGGTATGAGAACCTGTGCACTTCCTTAAGTGGATGTTTGTCTTCAGAAAATAATCTTTAGTGTCATTAATTCAGTGACCCTATGGGATAATGTTCAGTGAGCATTGCTTCTGGGAGTGGGCACCATATGATTTCAGAGGCAAAGCTGGGTTGGAAGCACACATGTGCTCCACTGGTCTTTGTGATGGGGGTCAAGGTTCACTGGCTCTGTTGCAGGCAGAGTAGAGAGAGCTGCACTGTTATGGTAATAGTGAGCCATCAGTAGCTACTAAGGTTTAAGTTTATGAAGATCACAATTCAATTCCTCCATTGCATGTTATGAGCCTCCCCATGGTCACAGAGTATTCTATTGAACAGTGCTGGCCTAAAGGGAAAAGGAGAGGACTAACCTGCCAGGCAAATGGAGGGATGAGAGGAACAAGGAGGCAGGTAAGTTGTCATAGTATGGACAAGGGCTCAGGAAGAAAAAAATTGCAAATTGTCGAATGAAGTTATGAAAGTTTATGAGGACAAAGAAAGGCCCCGTCAGTATTGACAACATGGCAGTCAGGATGACTTTTAGAGGGAATTATGCCTATGGATCAATAGGGCCAGGAGGAAATATGGAATGAGGTGAGAAAATAGCATGGGGAGATGCAATGACAAGTATGGAAAGGGAGGGAGAAGCTAGAATATAGACTGGAAGGAAAGGAAGGCAAGGAAGAGAAAGAGGTTATCTGTTTAATGATAGTAGCTACCATGCTTGACAAAAGATGGAGAATTCTAGATTCTGTTCCCCAGATATACTCACATACATTTAAAGGTGTGCGCATATACACACATGCTCACACATACACACATCACACACACAAGTATCCTATTTCAGGAGGATGAAATTTTATGTCCACACAGTAAAACTGCAGTCATTCAGTTTTTTTTTTTTTTTTTCAAAACAAAAACCTTTGTACAGTTCCTGGTAATGAAAGTATTTCCAAGATTATTTTTTTTCTTGGTTTTTGGGCCACACTCGGCAACGCTCAGGGGTTGTGCCTGGCTATGCGCTCAGAAATCGCCCCTGGCTTGGGAGACCATATGGGATGCTGGGAGATCGAACCAACAAGGTCTGTCCTAGGTTAGCCATGTGCAAGGCAAATGCCCTACCATTTGTATCACCACTCCGGCTTCTCCAAGATTTTTTTCTTTTGCAAAATAAAGAACATATGACACTGTCTTTTTTATTTGCACGGTCAAGAAGTATTCCTATATTGAGGAAAGGATAAAATTCTAAAAGAAGGCTTGAAACTGATAATGAAGCAAGAAGGTGCCTTCAAGATGAGGGATTGGTGGGTCATGAGGGAGCATGCATTCTTGTCATGACATTCGCATGGTGTTTGATTTCTTTAAGTCAGAAGTCCCCAAATGCCACACCTCGGGATACATAGGGTCTACTTCTGATTTTGCTTTCAGAGATCATTCCTGGAGATGCTCTAGGACCATATATGGTGTCAGGGATCAAACTCAGTTTGGCTTCATCCAAAGCAAGTGCCTTATCTACTGAACTATTTCTCAAGCTAGAGACAAACTGGCCCCTTTTCAGAAAAAAATATCAGTCAGAGTCCCACCCCAGAAATATACTTTCTTTAAGTAAACAAACAGAAAATGCCCATACCCTCAATTATACCAGGACTGCTACTCCTCCCAACTTGGACAACTTGAGTGCTAGAAATTTAACTGTATATATATATTTCAAAAATATTTTCAAAAATATTTCCCTTAGGAAGGGAGACATAGAAATAGCTCAGTGAACTAAGCACAAGACTTGGGTTCACTCACCAGCAGCACATGGTCCCCCAAGCACTGCTGGGAGTGACCCCTAAGTCTAGAGCCAAGAGTAGCCCTCAAATACTGCCAAACATGATCATTAAACAAATAAAAAAACACTAAAAATAAATATTAGATTCTTTAGGAAGGAGTACATGAGAGAGGTTCAATAAATAAATGAAGGGAGAAAGAAGAGACTCTGACCCTGATCTGGTCCATTCATGAAGCCATGAATATGCCATGACCTCCACTGATTTCAGCTTACATAATATTTCATGCTGACCATTCCAGGCTACCCATCACAGGGTAAATTGCCCCAAAGAGCAATCACCTGCCCTCTCACAATTTTGGGGTATCTGCACTTGGCTCTCCAGTGCCTCCAGAGTTGGTCCAAAGTATTAGCCAAGGATATAGAGGTCTACAGACTAGACTGGGGTACCTACTTTCCCTCCCCATTGACCTCTCTGAATAGAACAGCTGGTCCCATCAGAGCCATCTGGAGTGGCACTGCAGACAAGCCACCAACCATCGCTCCAAAGCCTGTGTCACATGTCATAGCCCATGGTTTCTGCTCATTCTGGAATTGAGTCTGAGCATTAGCTGATTCTAGAGTTGGTCCAGCTATCCTCTCAGAGAGGGGCTGCCACCCAGGAGGATATTCAGGGAGGTAGGGGTCCTTGAAGAATCCTGAGAAGCACCTCACCATTTAACTCACAGCTTCACCAGTGAATAGATTCTTGCACCTAGCATTTTTTTGTTTCAGTTCAGTGGATTATTTTGTGTGTCACGAAGAAGAAGGAATTCATCACGACGACGTGTCTTTCATCACAGTAACCAGGCATTGTTCTATCATTTTGTGGCAATACTTCAGGGACTCCTATCTGTCATACTTTCTGAATTCTCTCAGTTTAATGAAATTTAGGGAGTGTGATAAAAACAGAAATATGACCCACCCTCCACCCTTCAAAATCATCTAGGAAATGTTTTATATTAAATAAGAATGAGACCTTAGGCGTAGAGAGATAGGACAGTGGTTAGGATACATATCTGGCATGCACCCAGCCATAGTTTGATTCCCACCACTAGTTGGTCCCCTGAGCATTGCTGGATGCAGCTCTGGAGACACTAGAGCACCCCTGGATGTGACCCCGAGCCCCACAATACTGCTGAACTGGTCCAGGTATCCATGTCCCCACCCTGCAGGCCAAAACATAAGCCCTATCCTCCTGGACCTTGTGCCGAACCAGTTGACCAAGAATTGCAGATCTCCTGAGTACAAAAGCTTTGTTTTATTTTTGGATACATGCTTAGGGTTCAGGAGGACTTGCTGCCCACAAATTACTCTCAGGCAATTCAATAAGACATACCACAGAGAGATGAAAAGACAAACAGAACCACATGGGGGCTGCTTGGAGTTTCAAGTGTGGCATTTTAAACTCTGAGTCTCTACCTGAAAATTTTCTCTATGCTTGAAACAGAATTTTCAGATACCTCTGAGACCTGCTCAGTGAGGGCTAAGCAGGCTGTAGAGGAGTCTAAGAGCATTCAGAGCAAACAGCCCTGTTTGGAGACCCCTCCATGACAGTCCCCTTCTGGTCCATCTACAGTATCCACAGACATCCCAGGAAACAACCCCTAGCCATGAACCATCAGGCCTTTCCCATCCCTCACTCTTCTCCCACACTAGATACCAGTCAGTGAAATTTGGGTGAAGGAGGGTAAAAGCGAGACCCGGGAAAGAAATAAGAGCAAGGGTGTGCTTGTGGTCATTACAAAGGGAATAACAGTGGCGTAAGCTTGACTGGGGTACAGTCCTCCACACATTGCCCCAGCCAGCTCACCTGCTGTCCTATAGTGAGCTCTGGACCTTGAGTAGGGCCCAGATAAGCAGAGCCACAGTTAGCCAAAGAAGGCCTTTGGGTGGATGGTGACCTGGGTCCAGCCCGGCAAGTACATGGGCCTGTGGACCTCCCCAGAGCTGGCTGAGGCATCCTCACAAGAAAGACTACATAAGTACTTCGAAAAGGACCTGGAACCCAGAGGTGGGAGCTCTAAAATCGGAGGAATTTGAGAAGGGAGTTCTGCTTAGTGCTCCAGGCCTGTCAGGAGTAAGAGCTGGCAAAAGGCCATGCAGGCTGGCTGTGCTTCCTCAGAATTCACTGCAGTCCTACTTAGTTGGTTCTGACTGAAGGGCAGAGGGGAAGGAGATGGGGGACTAGTTGAAGAGAAGTGGGCTCAAGGAGGTGCATCCAGAGGTGACAGTCCTGGAGCACAGGTGTCTCTCAAATCCAGGACAGCATGTTCCCCAGAGCACAAACAGTCAGCTGGTGTGGCCCAGGAGTGAGGCCAGAGAACATTCCCTGGAGGCAGGCGGCCTCTGTGTACTTCTGTTTGGAGATGGTCTGTCTTCCCTTACTGTCTTCTCAGAGCTGCTCCACTCTTATGCATTCATCCACTCTTGTGTTTTGTTCCATTTCCATCTGGTGCAGGGTTTCCCTTGTGGTCAACTGCTACTTCCTCCAACACACACACACACACACACACACACACACACACACACACACACACACACACACTTACTCAAGACCTCATTCTGGGCTGGACTAGCCTTGCTAGCACACATAGAAGCCAGTTCCTTTTTTTGTTCGTTTTTTTGTTTTGTTTTGTTTTGTTTTTTGGGGGCCACATCTGGTGACACTCAGGGGTCACTCCTGGCTATGTGCTCAGAAATCACTCCTGGCTTGGGGGACCCTATGGGACACCAGGGGATTGAACTGTGGTCCATCCTACGCTAGCGCATGCAAGGCAAATGCCTTACCATTTGCACCACTGCTCCAACCCCGCCAGTTCCTTTTTGAAAAGAATGGTAGATATTTGTCTCTGAGCTGATTTTGCTACCCATTATGGATGTTTCGTTTTCTCTTTTAGTAGTTTTTATAGTCAGAGATATAAGTCGGAGCATTCATCCATATACTTGGTCACACACTTTTCTGATATGCCTGCTTCAAAGGGCAAAAAGTATATCTACTCACAACCCAGTACAGTTGCATGATGGTTTCTTTGGTGCCAGCTTGTTTGTGTGACGTGTCAAAAACAACTTCAACTTATGGAATTATGGGTTTGCTTCCCCTGCTCGCCAAAAAACACATAAATTAACTGTGAACCAGCAGCTTTGCAAAGTACACTGAATCACTAAATCAGTTCATGTGCTCCTGAAACAGATTTTCCATGTCCTTAACAAAACGATCTGTAGTTCATTCAGGGTGACAAGAAAATACATCTATATTTTATGACTTAGCAGAGGATTCCCTCTAGTTTATCTCTAATGCTTTCTGTTGTTCTCAGCTTCACAGAAGACAAGGGAAGTAGTGGTAGAAGAAGGATGGAATGCTTGAAGGCATGCTTAATTCATCATTAGATATACCAGCTTATTTTTAGTGGTAGAAAGTAACATGATAGAACTCAGGCTCACCCCAAAACTCATCACTTTTGCCAGTATGAGACTGAGACAGGATGTACAGGCCCAGAGTTTCACCCAAACTCTGACTGTTCTCTCTTTTTCAAAGCCAGACTAAAGAAAGCATTGAGAGTATGAATTATTCCAATATTTTTTAACTGTTGCTCCACAGATCCCTGCTAGTCCATAGAAGTTTCCTGCTAGAGAAAATTCTTGTTAGTGCTTAACTGACAGTATTTCTTAGCTGCAGGGCCACAGCCAAGTGCTGATCCAAGAGTACTAAGAGGTAGAAAACAAA